>WNHD01003153.1:0-19094 GCA_011057455.1 Ganaspis sp. Gsp50
TCGAAGAGCGAAAGCTCATTTTAATAATAAAAACTACATGGACAAAATAGGACCAAAATATGTTTTAAAAATAATTTCTTGACCATCTTACCAAAAATATTCTAAATTGACAAACTTTCATATAAAACAATACATACAAAGGATTAAGGCAAGGTACAAGTGCATCAAAGTGTATTATTCAAAAATCATCCTTCACATTTTTCCTAATATGAATGTGTTCCGGAAATTTTTTTGGCAATCTGATTTTACCATTCGATTCCCCAGAAAAAAGCACCCCAATTTGAGTAGTATAACGTTTTTGACACTTTCCTGGATCATAATGAATTTAAAAAAAATGTAGATACCATAATATAAATTTTTAAAAAAATTTAAATTAACGTTTTTGTAAATTTGAAGGTCTTCCTGAATTTTTTTAGTTATTTTCTTTTTTTTATTCAATTCGGAATAAAAAACTACAAATTTTAAACTACCTTACAAACACTACACTTTTCTGGAACAATTCGTTCTTTAGTAAAATACACTTTTCTGGAACAATTCGTTCTTTAGTAAAATATGCAGGAAAGTGTATTATTCAAAAATCATCCTTCACATTTCTGCTAATTTGATTGTGTTCCGGAAATTTTTTTGGCAATCCGATTTTACCATTCGATTCCCCAGAAAAAAGCACCCCAATTTGAGTAGTATAACGTTTTTGACACTTTCCTGCATCATAATGAATTTTAAAAAATTGTAGATACCAAAATATGGATTTTTAAAAAAATTTGATTTTCACGTTTTTCTAAATTTGAAGGTGTTCCTGAAATTTTTTAGCTGTTTTCTTTTTTTTATTCAATTCGGAATAAAAAACTACAAATTTTAAAGTACCCTACAAACACTACACTTTTCTGGAACTATTTGTTCTGTAGTAAAATATACAGCAAAGTGTACTATTCAAACATCATCCTTGATATTTCTGCTCATTTCAATGTGATCCGGAAATTTTTTTGGCAATCTGATTTTACCATTCGATTCCCCAGAAAAAAGCACCTTTTCTGGATCATAATGAATTTTAAAAAAATGTAGATACTTAAATATGTATTTTTGAAAAAATTTAATTTTCACGTTTTTCTAAATTTGAAGGTGTTGCTTAAATTTTTTAGTTTTTTTCTTTTTTTTTATTCAATTCGAAATAAAAAACTACAAATTTTAAAGTACCTTTCAAACACTTCACTTTTCTGGAACAATTCGTTTTTTATTAAAATATGCAGCAAAGTGTATAATTCAAAAATAATTCTTGACATTTCTATTAATTTAAAATTGTTCTGGAAATTTTTTTGCAAATCTGATTTTACCATTCGATTCCCCAGAAAAAAGCACCCCAATTTGAGTAGTATAACGTTTTTGACACTTTCCTGGAACATAATGAATTTTAAAAAAATGTAGATACCTAAATATGAATTTTTAAAAAAATTTAATTTTCACGTTTTTCTAAATTTGAAGGTGTTCCTGAATTTTTTTAATTATTTTCTTTTTTTTATTCACTTTGGAATGAAAAACTACAAATTCTAAAGTACCTCACAGACACTACACTTTTCTGGAACAATTTGTTTTTTATTAAAATATTCAGAAAAGTACAGAATTTCGTAATTGCAAATAACTGCAAATTATGCACTAATTATTTTTTAAAAATATTTACTTCCTTTATAATGTTTGAATCATTTTTCAATAGAATTTAATAATTAGATTAAGTATATGTTGTTATTTCGTTAAATTGTGCGCATAATAAATTTTTTAATTGATTCAAAAAACGTACAATGTAGTCAATACAATTTAATAATGTCTTAAAAAGATGATTTGGAGAAAGTGTCGGGTTTGTGGAGGATGGAATTGCTCAAGAAGGTGACCTTGAACGAGTTTCACCAAAAGAGAAGTTGTTGGTCAAGGTCTGGAGCATGATGATGGTGTGTGAGGGAAATGGCAAAAGGAGCGAGAGAGATAGAGGGAGGAAGCGGTCTTTGGTAAAAGGGGTGATTCGTCTTCCGAGGACTCCCTCGGGGAAAACGTGGCACGACTGGAACAACCTCGATATAATCCTGACTCTTGAGCGTGCTTGCTTCCCGTTTCACTCGATAGCCTGGATTTCAGTGGCACGCTTCCCGAGGGAAGGCGTGAAAGACATTGTCCCGTTTCAGACTCTGCTCAATGTTCACCACTCTCTCTTGACTGTTTCATCGCCTTCATCATAGTCTCAAAAATTATCTAACTCTTTCTTCTAACTTACTTGCTTTTTCTAGAAATTCATTTCTGTTTCGTTTTTTTTCTTACTGACTTTCTCTTTTCAATTCTTTTTAAATTATTTTAAAATTTTTTTAGTCTCTTGCAATTTTGCTTTCTCCTAGGAAGCATTCTGATGGTGACTATTTTCGATTTTTCAAAAATAAACCTTAAAAATACTATTTTATGGTATAACTTTTAAGATTATCATTTTATAATGACAGTTTTTTTGGGAAAATTCTTCTATATTAAAAAAAAAATTGATGTGTATAATTTTAAAGTTTCAATTAATCTTAATTACCAATTTATGAAAAAATATGTACATGTTACTTTTTTAAATTTTTTTCTATAAGGAAGCATAATGTTCATGAAATGAACATAATTTTCCACCAGTTAATTACAGGGTATTTCACTGTACCAAGAAAGTATACTTTTTGCCTGTATTTTTATTACATTAGAATCACACTTTCTATAAATAAC
The DNA here is from genome assembly GCA_011057455.1 of Ganaspis sp. Gsp50. Lineage (NCBI taxonomy): Eukaryota > Metazoa > Arthropoda > Insecta > Hymenoptera > Figitidae > Ganaspis > Ganaspis sp. Gsp50. Next base: position 2,734 of record WNHD01003153.1, read on the forward strand.
AGAAACCGAACTCCACTTCTAATTTACCGTAATTGTATGGAAAGATGCTAATGATAAGAGAGTGGAAATAAATTGCAGTTGCCATTGTTTTGTGTGACATTAATTAACTTTTCCTGATGTTTGATTGGAAATTCCTTTGATTAGAGATCGGAGATAGTTGCGATAGGTTGCTTGGTGTTCTGCATAGGTTTGTCTTGAAAATACCTACATTGTTTCATAATAACATTTACTTGTCGCGGTTAGCATTACATCGTCGTTACCAACGCTACAATTTTACCTCATTATCGTTATTTACAGCTTGCACATCGATGCGATATTGCCGATCGTTTAAACACAGATCGTTACGTCACACGCAAGACTCGTGCTGTGATTCAGTGAACTGAGAACTATTCGCCACAAATCAAGTCAAGTCAAAGGCACTCGTCCAGGAAGTAGATTGAAAGATCGATATACTATTTCGATACCACCACGTCGCTCTCGATCAACCCGTGAGTTGAAAATCTCATCCAAATCTGACCAATTTCGGACTTTTTTATTTTTTCGAATCGTTTCTCCATTCGTTCGCATTCCTTTCATTTTCTTCCTTTTTCCTATCTTACTTTCGTTTCACCTTCTTTGTTTTATTTTGTTTCATTATTTTGTTTCATTATTTTGTTTCATTATTTTGTTTCATTATTTTGTTTCATTATTTTGTTTCATTATTTTGTTTCATTTTGCTTTCTCATAGAGGATGTTTTTGTGTTTCATTTGCTTTCACTTCAAAATTTTTTCCACATTCTCGAATTAATTGCTGAGTCTCCATGATAAAAAACTTATTCACTGTCTACAGATATTTGCAAAATACAAAAAAAAGTGTGAACTATTTTCACTTTTACGGAAAATAATGAAAAGTCTTTTTTGGAGAGGGATAATCGGGAAAAAAGTGTGTTGGTAGTTTATACAAATTGCGAGTATAATGATGAATTAAGGATGTATTTTGGTGTTGGGAAAATGAAGATGTCTGACCTGGATTTCATTGTAGTTGTATTTCTAAACGCCTTAGACGTTAAGAGGTGGTTTCTTTCTTTTTGATTAAAAGTGAGGAACAATATCAATGGCTAAAAAAAGCTTTTTGTCTATTCAACAATGGCGCGAGATGCCGTTGGCGAAGAATTATGTCGTGCACAGCACCCATTTCTATTGTAACCGGCGAAAGAGTAAAGAGAGAGCTCGATAATCCACCAACGATTAATCTAAACTCGAAAGTCTATAATGCTCTGTTATCAAACGTTTTGCGACCCAACGCATAAAATACGATAAACTCTCATTCCCGACGACACCGTTTTGAATTTTCACTCGCTCTTTCAAGTTTTCAGCCGCTTTCTGGACACAATTAAAATTGTATAAAAGTTCAATTTTATCGGTCGAATTTCTACGGCAAGAAAAACTGGAAAATGGAAAGAGGTTGCAATTAAAAAATCGATGATGAATTTGTTGACAATAGTTAGTGATAATAATCTTTGATAACAATCAGTGATAACAATTTTTGATATCAATCTTTGATAACAATCAGTGATAATAATTTTTGATATCAATCTTTGATAACAATCAGTGATAATAATTTTTGATATCAATCTTTGATAACAATCTTTAATAACAATTTTTGATAACAATTTTGATAACAATCTTTGATAACAATCTTTGATGACAATCTTTAATAACAATCTTTGATAAGAATCTTTGATAATAATCTTTGATAAAAATCTTTGATAACAATCTTTGATAAAAATCTTTGATATCAATTGTTAATAACAATTGCTAATTACATTAATCAATAACAATAGTTGATAACAATTGTTTATTACATTAATCAATAACAATAGTTGATAACAATTGTTAATTACATTAATCAATAACAATTGTTGATAAGAATTGTTGATACAATTGTTGATACAATTCTTGATAAAAATCATTGATACAATTCTTGATAAAAATCGTTGGTAGAATTTTTGATAACATTCGTTGTTACAATTATTGATAACAATCATTGATAAAATTATTGATAAAATTATTGCAACAATCGTTGCAATAATTCTTTTCTAGCTGTAAATTGATCTTTAAATTTACACAGACTCGACATAATCTGCGCTCTGATTAAAACAATAAAAAGTTTACAATCGAAAATTTCAATAGCATAGGTAAAACAATTTTCGAGTAATTTTCTTTAGATCTTTTCACTGATAAGAAATTTCCAGTGAATTAACAGGAGACAAAGACAGTAAATTTTAATTAACCAACCTGATAAGATCTTAAAATGGCCTTACGTCAAAGACACAGGCTTTAATATATTAAAATGATTCGCGGAAATGTGCCCGCTATATATTGTCCTTTATTTAAAAGCAGGAAATTAAAGCAATGAAGGCTGATAAAAAAAATTTAATGTTCCCTAATGATGTTACTACGATCGAGTCAGCGAGATGGGAGATAGGTGAAAGTCCTACTTTTTTGTTTCTGCAATAAGAGGCATGTTCCGATTGTTGGTTACGATTTTAATCAAAGTTATTGTTATCACTATTGTTAGTGGTATCATTCCCACTTTTATCTTCATTTTATTTTTACTCTTTGTTATTATGTGTGTTATCGTACTATTTTTGTTACTATTTTTTATTATCTGTGTTATCTTACTATTTTTGTTACTATTTTATTATTATCAACATAATCTATATTATTGTTATTATTCTTTTAATATTCACTATGTTATTATTGTTTCTATTTTTGTTATTATCTACGTAACCATTTTATAACTTACTTTTCTTATTGTCTACGTAACCATGCTATTATTGTTACTATTTTTTTATTATCTACGTAACCATGCTATTGTTGTTACTATTTTTTATTATCTACGTAACGATGCTAGTGACCATGCTATTGTTGTTACTATTTTTTATTATCTACGTTACCATCCTACTATTGTTACTATTTTTTTATTATCTACGTAACCATGCTATTGTTGTTACTATTTTTTATTATCTACGTAACGATGCTACTGTTGCTAATATTTTTTATTATCTACGTAATAATATTATTATTGTTACTTTTTTATTATCTACGTAACAATGCTATTGTTGTTACTATTTTTTATTATCTACGTAATAATATTATTATTGTTACCTTTTTATTATCTACGTCTACGTTACCATCCTACTATTGTTACTATTTTTTTATTATCTACGTAACCATGCTATTGTTGTTAATATTTTTTATTATCTATTTAACCACCCTATTCTCGTTACTATTTTTTTACTATCTACGTAACCATGCTATTGTTGTTACTATTTTTTTATTATCTACGTAACCATCCTATTATTGTTACTATTTTTTATTACCTAAGTAATAATATTATTACTGTTACTATTTTTTATTATCTACGTAACCTTGCTATTGTTGTTACTATTTTTTATTATCTACGTAATAATATTATTATTGTTAATTTTTTTGCGTAACCATGCTATTATTGTTACTTCTTTTATTTTGTCTACTTAAAATTATTATTGTTACTATTATTAAATTAAATTATTATTTTTACTATTTTTCTATTGTCTACGTAATCACATTATAACTATCACTATTTTCTTATTATCTACGTTTTACTAATTATGTTGTTACTAATCATTGTTAATAATCATTGTTACTACTTATTGTTACTAATTGTATTCTATTATTGCTATTATTCCATATATCATAATGTTAATATACTATTATTATCTACATTATATTATTATTAATTTTAATCATATTATTTAATTATATTATTATTAATATTATATCGCTTTTACAACAACAAGAAACGAAGATGAAAAACAAAAATGTTAAATTACAGTAATAATTTAATATTAAAAACTGAATAACGTGTAATGTGAAAATGGGATATTTTTATATAGTTCAATCTAGATATATTTTCGAGTTAAGCAATCAATAAAGTTTGTGATCAAGGTTTGAATGTATGAGAGGAAGTCAGACAATTTTGTCTGAAGCATGATAAACGGCGGGAGATGACAAAGTGAAATTGCGAAGTGGCATGATAAATCATCGAGAAAATGAAATTTCTCGTTTTCACTCTGACATGAATGGTCATCTTATTTGTTCACAAAATAAAGACGTGTCCTATTGTTGTCGAATCACGTACAACAAAAACACTCTCGCACGATTAATTTGCATTTTCGCAAAAAACAAATCTGTAATACAAATTACTCATGACAGTGTAGAAAATTGTATAGATTAAAAATAGTATAGAGTGAGAAATAGTAGATTAAAAAATAGTGGATTAAAAAATAGTGGATTAAAAAATAATGGATTAAAAAATAGTACATTAATCTATAGTAGATTAAACAATAGTAAATTAAAAAATAGTAGATTATAAAAATAATAGTTGATTACAAACAGTAAAATAATAATTTTTTTTTCGATTTCCTTTCATTTTTTATTTCTTTCTATTTTTCCTTTTTTTCTATTTTTCCTTTCTTTCTATTTTCCATTTCTTTCTATTTTCCCTTTCTTCCAATTTTTCCTTTTTTCTATTTTCCCTTTCTTTCTATTTTTCCTTTCTTTCTATTTTTCCTTTCTTTCTATTTTTCCTTTCTTTCTATTTTACCTTTCTTTCTATTTAACATTTTCTTCTATTTTTCTACAATTTACATCGTTTTATTTTTGACTCTCTTCACAAGAAAGCACCATTTCGTTAAAAAATTGAAATATTTAATAAGTCTTGTTGAAAAGTACTCGAAAAGTTAATAAAATCCGTGCTCTGAAATAGGAAACGCTTAAATTGAAAAAATATTAAAGCAGAAGAAAATTAAAAAACTTTTAATTAAAAAAGAGGATTAGGAAATTGTAAAATATTAAGGACCAGAATGGACACTCAAAGCCTTGAAGCTTTGCAGGAGTAATAAATAAATAGATTTTTTTATGTACTTTTTTTATTTCCCATGATATAAAAAACGCAAATGCAAAAACAAGAATAATAAAAAAAGTGTAATTCAACAGAATTAAAACAAAAAGTAAGCGCACTTTTTTGCAGAAAATCCTCGAATTACTGTGGAGAATTTTTTATCAGCGACTATAAAGGTATTAAAAAGCTCCATCGGTGTCCCATTAAGTTGTACTGTTTTACATTTACATTTCAGCATTTTCATTTTGATGCTAATGTATATTGCTTTTTGCATATGTATTACAAATATAAATGTGATATCTTCTTTCCGGCTTTTGATGTGAATTTTCTTACAGATGCATTTTCATACACACTGCACTCACACACTCTCAAGTCCCCCAATCATTCACTTTGATCTACGAATCAAATCAATGCAAATATAAAATGAAACTTGAATATGTTTTCTCTGCAGAAAATGCAATGCTTGAATTTTATTTTTGTACTCTCGCATCAAATCAATTTCCACAGGTCATATTTCGAAAAAATATTTTACTTCCATCAGATAATTTTACTTTCGCGAAAAGCAATTCCATTTATTTACAAATATCCACTTTTTTTTCGCTTTTTAAAGTTAAATTTTCCTGCCTCGGAAAATTGTCTGAGAAAATGTCTTAGAAAGTGGTTTAAGAAAAGAGTTCAAAAAATGAATTGCGGAAATACTTCAAGATAATAGGTTTGAGAAATAAAACGAGTGCTTCGAGAAATAGGATAACCGAAGGTTTTCTATTTATGCTTTTTATATTTTCTTGATATTTTCTTTTTATACAGTTTTTATATTTCGTTTGTATACTTTTTTCATGTTTTCTTTGCATAGTTTTTTCATACTTTCTTTGCATATTTTTTTCATATTTTCTCTGCATAGTTTTTGCATATTTTCAATGCGCAATTTTTCCATATTTTCTTCGTATACTTTTCTCATGTTTTCTTTTTATTCCTTTTTTCCTACTTTCCTTTCGTATTTTGTACAGCCAAAAAAACCAATGTATGCCAATTTTGTATGCCAATGTCAAAAAGCGAAATCAGTCGCAAGAGAGATTCAATGATAAAAAAACGATTGACTTTTTTGTTAAAATTGCACAAGAGCGATTTTTCAAAAAACGATTTGCAATTTTTGAAAAAGAAGATTGTGAGACGAGACAAGTTTATGAAAATATCGGAAAATGAGGATTGAAAGAAGAATTGGATATTTGATGTGAGATGTAATTTTTTTTTTCTTTGGGAGTGGAAAATGGATAAAGTTAAAGTGACACTGAGACAGAAAACTCGTCACAGTACGGTAAAGTGCTGCGGAATAATCGTCACATAAATAACGAGCAGTAGGTATAAAGTTTCCTCTAATAACAAAAGTAACTGGGAAAGGAAGAACCAAGAGTGAGGAAGATACTACGGGGTGAATCGCGAACGAGAGTATGAATTATGCATTTTACTGTCAGTGGTTCTCAAAATTCGTTTATTCCAACATCAAATAGCTCTTTACTAATCCTCTCAAAACTAATTATTCGGCTGATTCATTCCAATAATAGAACTCGTAATTAAAGCCCTCATTTATTCAAGCTCTTGCTTCCATTGGATTTTGTTTTATCCTTAGTGCACCTTTGTTATTTAATCGCCAAATACATATATCTGTATTATTTATTATGACTGCAATTATTATTATAGTCTTACATTAGCCTAATTATTATTATTACAAAAGTATTGTGCCATTCTTACATTATCCTAATTATTATTATTACAAAAGTATTATGCCATTCTTACATTATACATAATACATTTTATTATACGTATTACGTAATATTATTTTTATTATTTACTTATCATTACAAGAATTATTACCTTGTTTTATTACGCGTACTTATTATTATTATGCTACTTATTATTTTGCTACTTATTATTTTGCTACTTATTATTTTGCTACGTATTAGTATGCTACTTATTATTATATGCCGCTACTTATTATTATAAATTATAACTATATTTCTTTGCAATTATATTTATTTGCAACTATATTTCTTTGCAACAATATTTATTCGCAACTATATTGTTTTGCAACTATATTTATTTGCAACTATATTTATTTGCAACTATATTTATTTGCAACTATATTTCTTTGCAACTATATTTCTTTGCAACTATATTGTTTTGCAACTATATTTATTTGAAACTATATTTATTTGCAACTATATTTCTTTGCAACAATATTTATTCGCAACTATATTGTTTTGCAACTATATTTATTTGAAACTATATTTATTTGCGACTATATTTCTTTGCAACTATATTTATTTGAAACTATATTTATTTGCAACTATATTTATTTGCAACTTTATTTATTTGCAACTATATTTCTTTGCAACTATATTTATTCGCAACTATATTGTTTTGCAATTTTCTTTACTTCTAAATTGAAACTTTATCGTCAAAATAAATATATTGAGAAGCTTTTTAGTTCTGAAAAGAGCGTTAAATATAAATGCTTCATTCTCAAAGAGATGTTTTTATTCTCAAAGAGATATATTTTTATTTTCAAAGAAGTATGTTATGTTATTATTCTTTTAGTTGTATTATTCTTTTAGTTGTATTATTCTTTTAGTTGTATTATTCTTTTAGTTATATTATTCTTTCATTGTTAATGAAACTTTTTCATAAAAGTTTTATTCAAGTAACTTTGTCGCAAAAGTTTTAATACAAACGTTAGTTAGCCTTAAATTCAGTTAAACTAAACTTTAGTTAAACTTTAAGCAATTCAATATTTAATAAAACGTTCAATATTATAAAGATACTGTGTCAGAAAATGAATATTAAAATATATCGCTTGAAAGCATTTCATTCTAATATTTTGAATTGAACTGTTAATATTTTGAAAAAGAATGTGAAAATTTGTTTTTTATTAATATTTGTAAATGAAGAATAAATGCTCGGACTAAATCGATATTAAAGTTTAAAAAAATTGCTATTAAATACAGAAAGAGTGTACAGCATTTGTTTATAGCCACTTTTGTTTATCGGCGAAGTAAAAAATTCCTGAAAGGTTGTCAATTGGGAAAATATTTTTTGGAAAATTGGTGAAATGGCGAAACGTAGATCATGACGTACAATACAAATGAATCTCCCCTTAACTACCACTACGTATTCTCCCCTCTTCCTTTTCGCTGTCGGACTTTCGCGTATATTGCAAAGCAATATTTACGACTAGTGCAAGATATACGCGATTAAAAAAAGTATATATGTATATTCGTTCATACTTCACGGGCGGATTACATGTACCATGTATATATGCACCATTGAATATTTCAAACGTTCATAGTTTTTGCCAAGAGGCTCTCTCTTTCTCTCTGTCTCTCCTTTTATAAGATTTATCGGCGATTCGCTAAACGCTCGAGCTACACCGACGCCTATCTAGATCTTCAGCAAGAAACATTGCTTCAGCAATTTTTTTTCACCAGGCAAAATAGACACGAAATAAGAGAAATGCAAACCGTCGAATAACCGCCAAGAGAATATATAGAGAAAGTAATAGTGCGAAGGAGAAAATTAAAGAGAAATTATTGTCTCTCCAGCAAGAAACCATGGCAGATAATAATTCTGCACTTTTCCTCATTTTTTTTGCACCCCTTTAGCCAGCGTCGCTCGTTCAATTTTTCTTTCAATTCCCCGAGTAATGAAATAAATTTATATGGACTTGGTTGAGCGAGATAATTATCACGCCATAAAGAGCGTCGTTTGCCGAGCTTAAAACCCTCTGGAGCTTCAAATTCGATATTTTTGTATAAAAGCTCCGAGAAATATTGAAATATTGTTTTCAGTCTGAGGGAAACTTTTATCCTTCACGCCAAAGGAAGAGCTTCGCAAAATAGTGAAATAATGCAATAAACTTTCCTCACAAATAGATGTAACAATTCTTACAAACGTGACAATCTTTTCTAACAAATGGCTATATATAACAAACAATAAAGTAAATAATAAAACAACAATAATAAAATTGAAAAATTGAATGGCGAAGATCCAAGGTAAATTGGATAAAAACAAAGATTGGCATTTAGCATTTTTTAGAGAGGATATTTGATTGTGAAGGTGGACCTTTGAAAGTCGATGCTTTCCTTCTTGCTCTTTTATCGTTGAGTAAAGTAGAAAATGGTTGCAAGGAAGGAGGATCGCACGCTCAGAGAACTAGAGTTTTACACCCTTCCGGAATCCGGAAGAACGAAACGACCGCAGTAAACCACTATCGTAACAGTTTTGGAATTTCGCTGCTAAACTCAAAGTAGAATCGAGGCAAAGACAGAATTATTCTACAACTGCATGCGTGCGAACGTTCATCACTCACGCATTCTTTCATTACCTTCTCGTAAAAGCAATCTGACGACCCTTTATAACTTTAAGCTTCATAACATAACTTTACAAACACTCACGAATGAGAAATTTCATCATAAAAGTGCCTTATACAATCGTTGATGATAAATAAACTCTTTAGTTTGTGTAAACATTGTCTTATAACTGATTTAAAAATGTCTTATGATTTTTATAAAAGAAAGGAATAAACTGAAAAGTATTTGGATAATTGTTGCATTTCGTTAATTCAAAACAAGAACAAGAACTGAAACAAGAATAAGAACAAGAACATGAATAAAAATATGAACAACAAATCAAGAACGGAAACAAAAATGGGAACATAAACATAATCATGGGCATGAGCAAAATTATGAAAAAATAAAAGCAAGAATTGAAGGAAGAACAAGAAAAAGAACTAGAGCTGAAATAAAAATAGGAAGAAGAAAAAGACTAGAGAAACAAAAATAGGAGCAAGAACATTAACAAGAACAGAAATATGGAAAAGAAAAATAAGAACTGAAACAAAAATGGGAGCAAGAACATGAACAAAAATGGGAAAAAACAAGAACAAGAAAAATAAGAACTGAAACAAAAATAGGAACAAGAAATAGAACAAGAACGGGAACAAAAACAAGAGCAAGAAAAATAAAAACTGAAACAAAAATAGGAGCAAGAACAAGATCAAGAGGAACAGGAACAGAATTAAAACTAAGAACAAGAAAAAGAACTGAAACAAAAATATGAGCAACAGCGAAATCAAGAAAAACAGGAACTGAAAGAAAAATAGGAATAGGAACATTACGGGAACAAGAACAGGAATAAAAACAAGAAAAATAAGAACTGAAACAAAAATAGAAACAAGAACAGGAATAAGAACAAGAAATATATGAACTGAAACAAAAATAGGACCAAGAAAAGGAACAAGAAAGGAAACAAAAACAAGAGCAAGAAAAAGAAGCACTAAAACAAAAATAGGAGCAAGAGCAAGATCAAGAAGAATAGGAACTGAAAGAGAAATAGGAACAGGAACATAACGGGAACAAGAACAGGAATAAAAACAAGAAAAATAAGAACTGAAACAAAAATAAGAACAAGAACAGGAATAAGAACGGGAACAACAACAAGAGCAAGAAAAATAGAAACTGAAACAAAAATAGGAGCAAGAACAAGATCAAGAGGAACAGGAACAGAATTAAAACTAAGAACAAGAACAAGAACAAGAAAAATAAGAACTGTAACAAAAATGTGAGCAACAACAAGATCAAGAAAAACAGGAACTGAAAGAAAAATAGGAATAGGAACATAACGGGAACAAGAACAGGAATAAAAACAAGAAAAATAAGAACTGAAACGAAAATAAGAACAAGAACAGGAATAAGAACGGAAACAAAAACAAGAACAAGAAAAATAAGAACTGCATCAAAAATAGGAATAAGAACAGGAATAAGAACAAGAAATATAAGAACTGAAACAAAAATAGGACCAAGAAAAGGAACAAGAAAAGAAACAAGAAAGGAAACAAAAACAAGAGCAAGAAAAATAAGAACTAAAATAAAAATATGAGCAAGTACAAGATCAAGAAGAACAGGAACAGAATCAAAACTAAGAACAAGAACAAGAAAAATAAGAAGTGAAACAAAAATATGAGCAACAAGATCAAGAAGAACAGTAACTGGAAGAAAAATAGGAACAGGAACATTAAAGGAACAAGAACAGGAATAAAAACATGAAAAATAAGAACTGGAACAAAAATAGGAACAAGATTAGGAAAAAGAACAGGAACAAAAACAAGAAAAATAAAAACTAAAATGAAAATATGAGCAACAACAAGATCAAGAAAAACAGGAACTGAAAGAGAAATAGGAACTGGAACATAACGGGAACAAGAACAGGAACGAGAACAGGAATAAGAACCAGAAAAATAGGAACTGAAACAAAACTAGGAGCAAAAAAAGGAACAAAAAAAGGAACAAGAACGAGAACAAAACAAGAACAAGAAAAATAAGAACTGAAACAAAAATAGGAGCAAGAACAAGATCAAGAAAGACAGGAACAGAATCAAAACTAAGAACAAGAAAAATAAGAACTGAAACAAAAATATGAGCAACAACAAGATCAAGAAAATCAGGAATTGAAACAAAAGTAGGAATAGGAACATAACGGGAACGAGAGCAGGGATAAGAACAAGAAAATAGGAACTGAAACAAAAATAAGAACAGGAACAAGAACGGGGACAAAAACAAGAACAAGAATAGGAATAAGAACAAGAAAAATATGAACTGGAACTAAAATAGGAACAAGAAAATGAACAAGAAAAGAAACAAGAAAAGGAACAAGAACGGGAACAAAAACAAGAGCAAGGAAAATTTGAACTGAAACAAAAATAGGAGCAAGAACAAGATCAAGAATAGTAAGTACAGAATCATAACTAAGAACAAGAACAAGAAGAAAAATAAGAACTGTAACAAAAAAGTGAGCAAGATCAAGATCAAGAATAGTAAGTACAGAATCATAACTAAGAACAAGAACAAGAAGAAAAATAAGAACTGTAACAAAAATGTGAGCAAGAACAAGATGAAGAAAAACAAGAACTGAAAGAAGAATAGGAACGGGAACATAACGGGAACAAGAACAAGAATAAGAACAAGAAAAAGAAGAACTGAAACAAAAATATGAGCAACAAGTTCAAGGAAAACAAGATCTGAAACAAAAATAGAAACAGGAACGTGAACAAGAAAAAAAAGAATACCATGAACAAAATACAAGAAAATAAATATAAGAAAAACAAGAATGAGCAAATCAGAAACAAGAAGATCATGAACATGAACAAGAACAAGAGAAGCAAAAAGAAGAAGAGCTTGTACTTAAAGATCAAGAACAAGAAGAACAACAATAACAAGAAAATGTTTATAGAAATTGAAAACCAAAAGAGGTAGAAGTAAAGTCCGAAAAGTGTTATCTAAACAATTACAAAATTTACATATTAAACGCAAAAAACGAAAAGCATCCTCAAGTAGAAGAAATTTCTATGCAGTTTTTAAAGTGTTTTTATTTTACAAAAGAAGTGTAATCTTTACTTTACTTCTAAGACCAGGAGATGATGAATTTTTAAAAGAGGTTCTTATCAACATCAAAGGGGCTTTCATTTTTCCACAACATTTATAGAAAACTCGTTTCTTTAGCTTGGTGTAGAGAAAGGATGGGGAGAGTTGAAAGAAGGGGACGTAGTAAAGAGGGGGTTTTAGGGAATGGGAATAAAATACAAGTCACATCCCCATCCTACCACATCTCTTTTACCGCCCTGCATACCTCGTGGCTCTTGGATCAAAGGGCGATGGGGTCAAATGAAATTGGAAACGCGAATGAAATAGCTTGTAATTCTTTGCTGGCTTTTCATTCGGGCATTTTTTACCCATCACTGTCTCATCACTGCTCGCCAAAATTCCTTTTATCATAAATCAAATGATTCCATCGTTTAGACTACTTTCCGTAATCAGCCTCTTCTTCATACTCTTCTCTGCAACACTTTTCTCACTTTTAATCTGCATTTTTCCTTTTTTAGAATTACTTTTTATTAACTTTTCTTTTTTAACTTGACCATTAAAACTTTTAAACTATTTTGCTTTTTCTTGACTTATTTCTTTCTTTTCCTCTTCTTCTTTCGTTTCCTTTTTCCATTTCTTTCTTTCGTCGTTTCTTTGCCCTTTTTCTTTGCCTTTTTTCTTTGCCTTTTTTCTTTGCTTTTTTTCTTTGTCTTTTTTCTTTGCCTTTTTTCTTTGCCTCTTTCTTTCATTTCTTTGCCTTTTTCTTTCATTTCTTTGTCTTTTTCTTTCATTCCCCTTTCTCTTTTTCCTTCCTTTTTCTATTTTGTTGTCCTTTTCTTTTTGTGTTTCCTTCCTTCCTTTTTTTCGTTCCTCTTTTGTTATTCTTGTTCCTTTCTCATATTTCATTTTCTAATTTACTTTTCATTCGAAGTTGTGCGCCTTTGTTAAACAATGTTTTTTATTAGCAATTTTGCAAATGGGCACTGTGAGCCTCCGAATTGTTTTTAAACTTTTCTGAAGGCGCGGGAAACATTTTCATCTTAACTTTAGTCGCGTTGAGCATAATTTTTTCAAGTTTTCGTCATATTTTACTCTTCCATATGTATTATGTTCAGGGAATTTCATTAGAATTCATGAATACAAATTAGAGTATGGAGATTAAATATTGTTGAGTAAACAACGTTTACAAAGAGAATGTTTTAATAAGATATATCAAAGACTTAATAGTAAGATCAAAGTTAGTTTATAATATCAAAATGATACTCTGTAGTTTACAACCTTATTACACAATACTAATACACATATACGCAATATATTATTATAATTATTCTATAATAGTTTACATTTTTTTATAATCAGTCAATTTAGGACTTTGGATTTAATTTGTTTTAAAATTTACCGGAGTAAAGGACAAATGTTTAAATTAAATTAAGTTAAAATTTAGTTTAAATTAAGTTTAAAATTTAGTTTAAATTAAGTTGAAAATTAGTTTAAATTAAGTTCAACTTTAGTTAAATTTAGTTTAAATTAAGTTGAAAATTAGTTTAAATTAAGTTCAACTTTAGTTAAATTTAGTTTAAATTAAGTTTAAAATTTAGTTTCAATTAAGTTAAAAATTAGTTTAAATTAAGTTCAAATTTAATTCAAATCTAGTTTAAATTAAGTTTAAATTAAGTTAAAAATTAGTTTAAATTAAGTTCAAATGTAGTTTAAATTAAGTTTAAATTAAGCTAAAAATTAGTTTAAATTAAGTTAAAATTTAGTTTAAATTAAGCCAAAAATTAGTTAAAATTAAGTTAAAATTTAGTTTAAATTAAGTTAAAAACTACTTTAAATTAATTTAAAATTAAATATTAATATGCGACCGTCCACTACAAAAGGTACCTTAGACTGCAAAAAATGGTGTCTTAAAAGTGGGACAGAAGTGTCTTATTTGGTAAAAAGTGTCTTAAATTAAGACATTTTTTGTGTCTTAGCCACCAAATATGTCTTAATTTAAGACGTTTTTGCTCAAAATAAGACACCATGTTTTTGTAGTGTATGCGCTTTCAACTTAAGGTACCTTTTGTTGTGCACGATCACAAATTGAATTTTTCTGGCATCAAAAGTGACCGTCCTCGACAAAAGATACCTTATGCGTTCTCAACTTAAGGTACCTTTTGTCGTGCACGGTCACAAATTAATACCATTAGGATCAAGTTGATACTATTTTTGTTATATTAAGTTGATACTAATAAACTCAGATCTTCTTATAAACCCAATAAAAGAAATTATTTTCCCATTTTTCATTTTATTTTTTAAAAATTTAAGAATACCTCCCCCGTTTTTTTACATTATTCACAACAACGCAATAAAAGAACAAATGAGAATATAAGAAGAGACAGGCTCTCAGAGGCTCTTGAGAAAATCTGAAATCTAAAGATGAAACTTTTCCTGGGACTATAGGAGAACTGGAAAATCCATTTCGTTTTAACTTGACTCGTTGGAATTGAATGTTTTGTAGTCGCAAGTTAGTAGTAGGGCGAATCACGTCGTGGAGGAGGAGTGGTGGGGGATGGGGTTGGAAAAGAAATATGAGTGGAGGGGTGAGGGGGGGCGAGAAGGGGAGGGTGTGCCGAGGTGGGCTACACTCTCCTCTCTTTCCTTCTATAAATCACATTTATCAGGGAAAAGGGGGGTCGAGAGGAGATTGTCAGAGGGGTGAAAGGAGTAAGGGGTTGTGGGGGTAGCATCCCTCGGGAACACGAAGGAAAGGGAACTCGCGGATATTGATTCCCGCGGGATATGTGCGCGCGCGACGCGCCGAGGACGACCGCGTGTTCTTTGGCAACATCCGACAATAGAGGAAGCCTATAGCAGTTACCTTTTACGACTTTTCAAATTGAAGTAACAGCCTCAAATTTTTGCGCCCAACTACACATTACCAAGATTGCTATCACTATAACAACAAATATTTCTTTCCAGTCTCTTAGACTTTAGTTCAGTACTTTTTGTTTTTTTTTGTTTTACTTTTTTTTGCATATATATATATATATATCTGTATAAAGTGAGGTTGTTGGAAAAGGCGTTTTATGCATCGTAAAATGGAAAAATTTGTTTTTCTTTCATTTTGAGAAAATTAGAAAAAAGTATAAAGATAAGCGCAATGGAGAATGGAAGAAATTGTTTTATTGTTATTTAAAACAATTGAATCAGTCAGTGCAGAAACCGCACAAGTTCATAAATCGAAATTGTTCAGGAATCAGTCGTCAACCAAGGTATTCTTCGTACACTTGACAGATATTCTCGAATATTCTGTAGATAGGCCCATGTTCGATCTTCTTAGTATTCGGATACTTTTTTCAAATAATATTCTAAAATATCTAAAAATATTCAGCATTAGTCTTAAATATTCTTAAATGTTCTTAGATATTCTTAGATATTCTTAGATATTCTTAGATATTCTTAGATATTTTATGATATTCTTAGATATTCTGGGATACTCTCTAGTAATCTCAATATTTTTATAAATAATATACTTAAGAATTCTGAAATATTCATAAATATTCTTAAATATATTTTTAAATATTCTTAGATATTCTGGAGTACTCTCTAATAATCTCAATATTTTTGTAAGTAATATACTTAAGAATTATGAAGTATTCTTAAAAATTCTTAGATAATATATTTGTAAATATTCTTAGATATTCTTAGATATTCTTAGATATTCTTAGATATTCTGGAATACTCTCTCATAATCTCTATATTTTTATAAGTAATATAATTAAGTATTCTTAACTATTCTTAAATATTCCTAAATATTTTTCGATATTCTTAGATATTCTGGAGTACTCTCGAATAATCTCAATATTTTTATAAGTAATATAATTAAGTATTCTTAAGTATTCTTAAATATTCCTAAATATTTTTCGATATTCTTAGATATTCTGGAGTACTCTCTTACAATCTCAATATTTTTATGAGTAATATACTTAAGTATTCTTAAGTATTCTTAAATATTCCTAAATATTTTTCGATATTCT
>WNHD01003154.1:0-25557 GCA_011057455.1 Ganaspis sp. Gsp50
ATCATTAATATCAAAAAATCATTAATATCAAAAAATTATTAATATCAAAAAATCATTAATATCAAAAAATCATTAATATCAAAAAATTATTAATATCAAAAAATCATTAATATCAAAGTACAATTTATATTAAAAATACTATCAATTTCAAAATATAATAAATATAAAAATACTGTCTATATCAAAATACCATCGATATCAAAATATAAATATAAAAATATCATCTGTGTAAAAATATTATCACTATAAAAATACTATCGTTATCAAAATACTATCATTATAGAAATACCATCCATATCAAAATACTATCGATATAAAATATTATCAACAAAAAATACAATCACTAGAAAACTCCTTTTGCGGAACTACATTTTTAAATCAAAATCACTATCAGCATTGCAACTATCAATATAAATCCCGATTTCACAAAAATCCCAACAGTACCCGCTGCACAATGTTGAAGTTAACATTGCTCTGTATTACTCTTGTGTTTGGTGTGCAGTCAATCAGCAATGATTGGTGGAGGGACGCTATAATTTATCAAGTTTATCCCCGAAGTTTGAAGGATAGTAATGGAGATGGAATCGGAGACCTAAATGGAATAACTAGCAAGTTGGGACACATAAAGGACATTGGAGCAGATGCTCTATGGCTTTCGCCAATTTACTCCAGTCCACAAGTGGATTTCGGTTATGACATTTCCAACTTCACTGACATCGATCCTCAATACGGCACTTTAGCAGATTTTACCAAACTCGTCAATCAATCGAAAGCTCTCGGTCTCAAAGTCCTGCTCGACTTTGTTCCAAACCACAGTTCCGATCAGCATCCCTGGTTCAAGAAAAGCATCCAAAGAGTAAAACCCTTCGACGATTACTACATCTGGCGTGACCCAAAGATCGTCAACGGCACCCGCACACCTCCCAACAATTGGTTGAGCGTTTTCAAAGGATCAGCCTGGCAATGGAACGCACAACGAGGTCAGTACTATTACCATCAATTTGCCGTCGGTCAGCCGGATTTAAATTACCGCAACAAGGATCTGAAACAAGCGATGAGTGATGTTCTGACCTTCTGGATGGACCGGGGTGTCGAGGGATTTCGAGTGGACGCGATTCTGCATTTGTTCGAAGACGAGAAATTGCGCGACGAGCCGAAAAGTGGAAAGCCCAATGTTCCAGCGGACGAGTATGAATCCTTGAAGCACATTTACACCCGGGATTTGAACGAGACGTACGAAATTGCACGCGAGTGGAAGAATCTTGCGGACGAACATGCCAAGAAGCACAAAACTGACGGGAAATTTTTGATCGTCGAGGCAAGCTTGACACCCACGATTATGAAGCAATATTTCGACTCGGGTGTTAATCCGTTCAATTTTATGTTCGTGAATGATTTCAATGCCTCGTCGACGGCCGTTGATTTCAAACGAGCGATTGACAGGTGGCTTGATAACGTACCGAAAGGCAACGTATCTAACTGGGTCACTGATAATCATGACAATCATCGTGCTCCCTCAAAGTTCGGGGAGAAAAAAACCGACATGATTACCATGTTGGCTCTGACACTTCCGGATATTAGTGTTGTTTATTATGGAGATGAGATTGGAATGGTGGACAAAAATTTGACCTGGGAGGAGACGGTGGACGTTGCGGGTTGCAGTTTGGGTCCGCAGAGGTATCATCTGGCTTCGAGGGATCCGGAGAGAACTCCTTTCCAGTGGGACAATTCGACGAGTGCGGGATTTTCGACGAATAAAAAAACGTGGCTTCCGGTTCACGATAATTATAAGACGCTGAATTTGGCGGCTCAGAAGATTGCGCCGGTGTCGCATTATAAGGTGTTTAAGGCCATGAGTACGATGAAGAAGAAATTGGAGATTTTTAAGAAAGGGAGGGTGGAGGTTGTGTTGATTACAAAAGATGTTTTGGGAGTGATTCGAAGATTGGAGGGTACTTCTCCAGTGGCTCTTTTAATTAACATGGGCGGAAAGGACCAAGTTGTTGATGCGCACAGTTGGATGAATATTCCTGGAGAGCTTATTATTTATACAGCCAGTGTTAATTCGGGTATTAAACCAAACACGAAAGTTAATACTAGTGCGTTGAAGCTTCCGGGCTCAGCATCCGTTCTTCTTGCATCTCAAGCTCAAATTTCTGCGTTGTATTCATTGTAATATTAATAAAGTAATTAAGATTATTGCAATGCTTCACTGAGCTTTGATCATGATTTATAAGTAGGAACAATAGATTTTAACAATGGGTTAACTAAATTTCGTTGAATTTAAATAAACAGGGAATTTTAATAACATATTGATGAAATATTTAAAAAACGGATGTAAAAGATTTTATAATCAAATTTTATAAATGGAAAAGAAACTATTATTTATTTCAAATTATAATTTATTTGTTTCAACTTTTTATATGTTTTAATTAATTATTGTTTTTTTAAATTTTATAATGGAAAAATTTTTGTTTGAATCAAACAAATGTTTAATTCAATATAATAATATGTTCAACGTCCGTGAGAGGAAATCAATAAAATCAAAATGACACTATCGGAATGAAGTCTATTTATTAGAAATTATATGCTCAAGGTTTCGAGCATATTGAAATGTTGCAAATTGTTGCAATTGTTGCAAATTCGTTGCATAATGTTATGTTTGTTTGTTGTTTGTATGAATGAATCATAATTTTGGTTGCATTAAATAAATATTTACATTAAAAAAAATTTTGATGGTATATCAAATAAATATTTGTTTGATTTAAACAAACATTTTGTTGAGTGTAGAAAACTTTATTAACACTCTTTTGACAAGTTATATTAGCTTTAAGATTTTTGATAATTACATTCTATTATTTCTAAAGAAACTTTGACATCTGTTGAAAATGCGAGAACTTGCGGATTTTTGAAAGAATTTGTAAAACATCAAAGACATTTTTTCTGTGAGAAAGCAAAATTAAATAATTTTTAAATAAAAAATATTGAATATCGATTGAAAAATTACATTGTATTTTAAAATGACTCCATAAATTTTTTCTTCCAGTCTAGAATATTAACAAAAAGATTAGTAACAATGGTTGCTTGATAACTTTAAAAAACTGGTTTGTAATCTGGTTTTGAAACATTGTTTTCTTTACAAACTTATATAAAGTATTTATTTTACTTAATGTATACAAATAAATTGTTTTCTTCTTAAATAAATAATTTTTAAGATGTTCCGCGAATTGATGTAATAACATTTAAACTTTATCGCAAGCATTTGTACCTTAGTTGAATAAAAAATTTATTAAAAAACATGGGGAGTGTTTTTTGAAATTATTAAAATATTATTTTAAATAATCTTGAAGATTTTAAATAATCTTGAAGATTTTAAAATTTAAAGTGAATTTAAAGTTTCATGTGAAAATAAAAAGCATTAAAAATGCAATACACTAATTATTTGAATAATTCAAACGCGAGTAGTTAAGCTCTTGTCCATATTAAGATCTTTCTTTTGAAAATGACGAAATGAAGAACAATTAGGGAGTCGAAAAGGAAAATTTAAAAAATTGATAATTTCAGGGGAAAAAGTTCAAAGTAAAAAAATTTAGGGGTATGTTTGGAGAGTCAAAAAGAAAAGTTTGAAAATCGATAGTTTGAAGGGAAAAAGTTCAAAGCAAACAAATTTTTAGGGGTGAAGTTTTAAGGGAAGAAGTTCGAGTAGAAAAAAGTTCGTTTGTATTTAAATTCGTTTAAATCTATATTCGTTAAAATGTAAAATCGTTTAAATGTAAAATCGTTTAAATGTAAAATCGTTTAAATGTAAATTCGTTTAAATGTAAAATCGTTTAAATGTAAAATCGTTTAAATGTAAAATTGTTTAAATGTAAAATTATTTAAATGTAGATTTGTTTAAATGTAAAATTATTTAAATGTAGATTTGTTTAAATGTAAAATTATTTAAATGTAAATTTGTTTAAATGTAAATTCGATTTATAAATAGAATATAAACGAATTAGATCAATTCGTTTGAATGTAAATTAATTTTAAAGTAAATTCTGTAAAGTATTATGAAATAATAAAAGCATTATATAAACACTAATTTTGTTTTTAACATTGATGATTCGCTGTTATCAGCTACTTGGATCATGACAGAAATTTGAATGAAAAAGGTATTAAAATTTGCAGCTTTTTAAAAATGTGAAAAATGTTATTTTTTCAAAAGTGGAATATCTTTAATATTTATTGCCTCATTTACATGAACCAACACGGCTCGATAAAAATGAGAAGAATTTAAACACACCTCGCATAACCACAATGCTGCGTCGCGGTTTTTCTACCATGTAAAAAGCAACTAGCTAAAAAATTATCTTCCACGTTGTTTTTCCTTTAAAATGAAATTCAGGTTTTATTTGAAATCATTAGACTGCCGCTGAAAGACTTTTTTCACTTATTTTCCCTGTTTTAAAATTCTTTTATAAATAATAATATTTGTAATAAAAAATGTTTGCACTTTTTAATTTAGTGCACTGGAAAAGGAAACACAATTCTGTTGTGTCAAATAAAGAGTAAATAAAAATACATTCTTTTTCAGTTACATCAATAAAACTTTTATTTAAGTTCAGAATTAAAGGTTTTTTTATTATTAAACGCTTTATAAATAAGTATAATCAACTTTTTTTAGTACCATTTTTATTTATAAAAACACGAACAAATTCTTTTGATGCTGTTTTTTAACATCGATAGTATATCCATTTTAAATTCTATCACTGAAGTTTTAAATTGCAATGTCAACAATGAAGTTTCAAACTGTTAACAAATTTTCAATATTCATTTTTAGAATGAAATTTTAAAGTTTTATGTTGACAATAAAATTTCAAATTGTAATGTTAGCAATAATGTTTTTATTCAAATGTTTACAATAGTGCTTCTTGTTCTAATGTTTACAATAATGTTTCTTATTCTTATGTTTTCAATAATGTTCTTATTTTAATGTTTAAATACAATAATGTTTTTTCTTTTAATGTTCACAAAAATGTTTTTTTATTCTAATGATTACAATAGTATGTTGTGCTTTAGTTTGAACACAAAATGATCAACAAACCATTTTTCACAATAAAATTTCAAAACTTAATCTTCATAATAAATTAATACACTTTCACTTTTGCTCTCATTATATACTTACTTGAATTATAAAATTTTTAAAACTTTTATTTTAACAATAAAATTCCAAAACTTAGACAAACAAATTTCAATACTAGTTCTGAAACTCCGAAAAATGCTTGTTCAATTAATTTCAATATTTATCTAATATTTGTCCAAACAAATGTTTGTTTACTGCAAATAAATTTTCGCTTGATTGGAAACAATTTTATTCAGTTGCAACAAATTATCTGTTGCAAAATGTTATATTTATTTATTGTTTGAATCAATCATAGTTTTAATTGGATCAAATAAATATTTGCTTCATTTAAACAAACATTTTTCTGGGTGTAAGTAATCTCTGATTAAAGTAAATAATTTCTAATTCAAGTAAGTGATCTCTGTTTCAAATAAAAAATCTCTAATTCAAGTAAGTGAACTCTGTTTCAAATAAAAAATCTCTAATTCAAGTGAATAATCTCTAATTAAAGTGAATAATCTCTAATTTACAAAATCTCTAATTCAAATACAAAATCTCTAATTCAAATACAAAATCTCTAATTCAAATGAAAAATTAATTAAACGATTGAATTGAATCATCTATACTTGAATCAATTACAAAAAATCTTTAATTCAAATGAAAATTAATTAAACGATTGAATTCAATCATCTATACTTGAATCAATTATAAAAAATCTCTAATTCAAATAAAAATTAATTAAACGATTAAATTCAATTATCTCTACTTGAATCAAATAACAAATATTGAAATAAAAATTCTCTAATTTAAATAAAAATTCCCTAATTCATATGAAAATCACTGATTCCAGTGAATAATCTCTATTTCAAACAACTAAATTTAAAATACGAAAAAAAGTTTATTATTAATAAAGTTGTTCATTGACAAATAAAAATCCCAATTTACAAAGCACGAAAAAGTGAATCAACATGAAGATGAATTTGCTTACAAGTAACTAAACAACTGAAACAATTGTGCCCTCGTCGTGAGTATCAAGGATGATGATCCAGGTAATTTCAATTTTCCAGCGTCAACACGAGTCCCAGGAACAATTCTGGAATCGACACTAGCAATGTACGCAAACATTTGAGCAGGAATATTTAACCAACTACTAGCATCAACCACCGCTTCTTTATCCCCCGTATTAATCAAAAGAGCAATTGGCATTCTCCCCTCCAATCTCCGAACCACTGCTAACACATCCGTCGTGATCAGAATCGTCTCCACAGTCGCTTTTCTCAAATTGAGAACCGTCCTCTTCAAATTCATCAAAGCCTTAAACACCTTATAATGCGAGAGCGGAGCGATCTTCTGAGCCGCCAAATTCAGCACCTTGTAATTCTCATGCACCGGAAGCCAGGTTTTCTTATTACTCGAAAATCCAGCACTGGTCGTGCTGTCCCACTGGAATGGCGTTCTTTCCGGATCCCTCGAAAAGAGATGATACCTCTGTGGTCCAGCGTTGCACCCCCAAACATCTTTCGTCTCCTCCCAGGTCAAGTTTCTATCAATCATGCCAATTTCATCACCATTATAAACGACCGTAATTCCAGGAAGAACAGCAGCCAACATGCTAATCATGTCAGCCTTCTTGGCGCCGAATCTTGACGCGACTCGATGGTTGTCATGGTTACCTGTCACCCAATTTGACACATTCCCTTTAGGTAGATTATTCAGCCATGCATCAATGGTGCGTTTGAACTCGACTGCTTTTGACGCAGCATTCAAATTAGCGATGAACATGAAGTTGAATGGATTCGATCCGGCCGAGTAGTACTTAAGAGTTAGAGGAACTGTAGTGTAAGCTTCAGTGATAATGAACTTGGAATCCGTTTTATGCTTAATTGCGTATTCATCCAACAATTTCCTCCACGTTTTCAAAACATCGTAGGTCTCGTTTTGATCTCTGGTGTATACGTGATCGAGATACTCGTACTCGTCCGCAGCAGCATTCGGATTAAAACTTCTGGGTTCGTCCGGCATGTTAATGTTCTCCATAAGCATATTAATTGCGTCAATTCGGAATCCATCAACACCACGGTCCATCCAAAAGGTGAATACGTCTTTCATGGCCTGGTCGAGCTCTTTGCTCCGGTAATTCAAATCCGGTTGACCAGTTGCAAATTGATGGAGGTAGTATTGTCCACGTTGGGCATTCCACTCCCAAGCTGATCCCTTGAAAGTGCTGAGCCAATTATTAGGTGGTTTTCTCGTGCCGTTTACCATTTTGGCATCGCGCCAGATGTAGAAGTTGTCATAGGGTTTGATCTTTTGTGTGCTTTTTTCGAACCAGGGATGTTTGTGTGAACTGTGATTGGGGACGTAGTCCAAAATGACTTTCAGTCCAAGACTCTTTGCTTTGGCTGTGAGTTTATCGAAATCTGCTAAAGTACCGTAGTCAGGATCGACGTTGGTAAAGTTGGCGATATCGTATCCAAAATCCACTTGAGGACTTGTGTAAATTGGAGAAAGCCATAAAGCATCTGCGCCTATGTCCTTTATGTGCTCCATCTTGGAGGTAATTCCATTCAGGTCACCGATCCCGTCCCCATTGCTGTCTTTGAAACTTCGGGGATAAATTTGGTAAATAACTGCGTCTTTCCACCAGTCATTATTGACCGAGTGGACACCGGACGCGATAAAACTTGCACAGAGTAGAGTCAACTTTAACATTGTCATGGACTGAATAGCCGGGACTGATCCAATCGGCAATTTATATTGCATTTGGAATTTAAAAACAACACGAGTAATTGGAACATTATCTAGATTTTTTCAAAGGTGGTTCTGACTTGTGGAATTTTTTGCAGAGCGAATTGAATAAAGTGGTAATTGGCAGATAAACGTAATGATAGAAAAACACGATGTTAGATCAACATGATAATTGATAGATAAAGGTGATAATTGGTAGATAAACGTGATAATAAATGAACATAGTAATACGTAAAAATAGTAATAGGCAAATATTGCTGAGAGAAAATTTTGTTTGATTTTAATATGCAAATTTGTTTAATTCATTTATATTGTATAATTTCATTAATCATATTCACTGATCTAAGAATTTGTTTGATTTAAATAAAAATTTGTTTCATTTGAAACAAAAATGTTTGATTTAAACAATTTCTTTCGGACCAAAACAAATTCATATTCAATTTAAACAAACATGTTCAAATCAAATATATTTTGATATTTTAATATTATTTTTTTATATTTTTATATTTTTTTTAGTCGAACATATAATACTTATATCATACTTATATAATAAGTTTGATCTATTTGTTTTAAATATAGGTTTGTTTAATTCTAATAAAACTTGTCTTACTTAAACAAAATTTATTTGATTCAAACAAAATTTGTTTTATTCAAACAAAATTTATTTGATTCAAACAAAATTTATTTTATTCAAACAAAAATTATTTGATTTAAACAACATTTATTTTATTCAAACAAAATTTATTTGATTCAAACAAAATTTATTTGAAGCAGACAAAATTTATTGACTGAAGCAAAATTTATTTGACTCAAAATTTATTTGAATCAAACAAAATTTACGTTATTCAAATAATTTATGGTAAAATAATAACAGCAATATATTTAGAGCACAAATAACAAATTACATATTTGTTCATTTTACATTTGTACATTTGTACATTTGTACAACATTTACAGCACAATAAATTTACAGCACAACAATTTCTTTATTCCAACACAATTTATTTGATTCAAACAAATTCTTCTTTTGAGTTCCACGTGCAATAACTGCCTCTGAACTCACAAATAATTATCTTATGCAGACAGAATCTGGCGCTAGGAAGGTATAGAGGTTCATGCATAGAGGCAGTTATTGCATGCAGACCTTCAATTGACCACTTTCATTTTGAATCAAATAAACATGTTTTCAATGCATTATAGTATATGCTACAATATAAATGCATAAACGTAATATTACATGAATGCAATATTGCATAAATATAATATTGCATAAATATAAAATTACATAAATATAAAATTGCATAAATCTAATATCGCATAAATATAATAATGCACAAACATAATAATAATGCCTGAATATGGTATGATAAAACTATCAGAGATTTTATCGTGAAATGTTAAAATTTAAAAAAAATTGAATTATCTCTGACGACTCTGACGGGAATCACATAATAATAAAGTTTCTGAGAATAATAACAAGTACTGGAAAAAATTTATTACGACAGCAAAATAAAATAAAATAAAGAAATTCTGTCTTCGAATTTCAATTATGAGGAAGAGAAAAATTACATTAGAGTAAAGATTGTACAATATTATTTTATTATTTGATTCCTTTTGTATAAGTTCATAAAGATTTTTCGATTCAAGAATCAAGGAATAAGATTGTAGACGAAGTAAATTAAAATAATACGGAATTCTCTTACTTTTATAAAGAATACGATTCAAGATAGACCAAGAACGTGAAAATATCTTTATGATTTCACGAGTTATTGATTTTGCAGAAAAACGTTGCAATTTATACTATTATTTATCTGCTTTAAAATTTTTCGAAAAAACTTCAGCCTACTAGGCTTTTTATTACAAAAAATAGTTTCAACCACCGAGAGAAAATAAATTTTATGTTTAATGTAAGAAAATAATTAATTTGAATGCAGAATTATTTTGTTATTTTGTTTTTGCTTCCTGATAGGGAAGCATTGTTTTTATTATTCTAATTTTTATTATTTTGTTTTTTATTATTCTACTTTTTGCTATTCTGCTTTTTAATATTCTGCTTTTTATTATTCTGCTTTTTATTATTCTGTGCAGATATATTATATTTCGCGAAATTTATGCCAAATTTTTTTAGACTCGTAATTGAAAGCGTCAATTATCCTCTTTTTGACCAAAGTACTAATGCTTCTACCTAAATTCTAGAAAAGATTCCGGAAGAAAGTGCACACCTCCTGAGGCTTTTCATTCACAAGCAGAGCTTGGAACGTACTTATTCAGTTATTAGGGAGTTTTCAGAACCATTTGGATTCTCGCCAAACATAAAAGATCCAAGAGTTTGTCAAAAGTCGTCCATGAATTATTTTTATGTCGCAAAAAAACGTGACTCAAGTATTTTTAAATCCCTTGTTAATCATTCAATAATTTTTACTTTCTTGCTTCTAATTTCAAAAAAATGTTAATTATTGTTTCTTGCGAAAAAGAATCCCGAAAAAACAAATCAAATAATTCGTGTACAAAAATTTTTATTGTTTTATTCTTTATTATTCCGTAAGTTTTAAAAATCTTAATTCTGTTTTTCAAACAAAACGAGTCCAATGCTATTATATATTATTATTACATTAATTTTTAAATAACTGCTCTAAAAATAAAAATGCTTCCCTATGAGAAAGCAAAAGTATTGAATTTTTTCAATTATTTGAAACAAACTTGATCTTAGACTTGTTTTATTATTCAGAAATTATTAATGATTAATTAACCGATAATTTTAAACTGTTAATAATATTAACTGTTAATTATAAATTAATTTAAGAGAATATATTTAAACGAAAAGCAAATAATTTGAAATGTCAAAAATAATTGTCCAATAATTCCAGACTGTTCAATTTCAGCAATTTATTAATAAGTAAAAATCGACACGTAAAAACTTAACGTAATTGTCATCGAGACATTTTAATAAATTATACACATTTCAATAAAAGCCCATTATAAAAAACTTTTGTAAATTATTCCCGGTATAAAAATCACCATTTCAGTACAAATTTACATTGAAGCACTTTTTATTACAGACTTACAAGAAAGTTATGAAAGTTATGAGTCTGAAGCGCTGGACTATTTTCTCTCTTTGTAAAAGTTTAAAATGGAAATAAAAACGTAAAATTACATTTTACAGTGGAGTCTCTTGAAAACAGGAGTAAGAGGCTTTGAGAAGAGTTCTTTTCTTGTTAAAGAAGGAGTGGTATTTAATTGGCGGTGGTAGCACTTTTATCGCGTTTATTGAATAAGGTCCTTTTTAGGGACAAGTACTCTAAATTCAACGAGAGTGTCTTATTGAAGATCCACTTCTGAGAAATCGGTAATGTAGTACTCGATGTCTGCAAGGGTCTTGTGTAAATAGGTGAAAGCCATATAACGTTGCCTCCGATGTCCTTTATGTGTTCCAATTTAGTCCTGATTCCATTAACGTACCCAATACCAGCTCCATTACTATCCTTAAAACTTTGAGAGAAAACTTGGTAAGCAATTGCATCACTACAAATCATCAGTTTGACGCTTGTCAACACTAAAAGCTTATGTAACAATTTCCAATTGATCTATGGAGTTGTAGCAAAAGTCGTAACGCATTAGAATCGTAGGAGTAAAAAACCAAAACAATAAAGAAATAACATTTTGTTAAAGATTTTGGTTTGTAAAAATGCAATAACTAAGTTACGATAGTTCGTTGAATGTTGAAAAAAGCTCATTTGATGCATTTTTTTAAGTAACTACAAAGTTATTACAATGATTAGAATTTTTTGAAATTTTGAAACCAACAGCATCTAAAAATACCGTTTGTTAAGAATTTTGGGTTTTTAAAAATACAATAACTTTGAAACGTTAAGTCGTAAATGTTGAAAAATAGTGATACACTTTTAAAGTATCTAGAAAATTATTACTGCGATTATGATTTTTTACAAAATTTTGAAACCAAAATAACCCTAATAGTATCTTTTATAAAAAATATGTGTTTTGTAAAAAGTCAATAACTTCGTAACGATAGATCGTGGAATGTTGAAGAAACGCTCATTTGATGCGTTTTTAAAGTGTCTACAAAGTTATTAGAGCGAAAATAATTTTTACATAGATCGTAGGATGTTGAAAAAAGAGTCATTGGATGCGTTTTTAAAACATTCACAAAGTTTTAACAATAATATATTTTTTTTGAAATTTTTAAATCAAAATAACCCTTAAAGCATCTTTTATAAAAAAAATGTGTTTTGTAAAAAAGCAATAATACTCCGCGAAGATAGGTCGTAGAATGTTGAAAAAAGCTCATTTGATGCGTTTTTAAAGTATCTACAATGTATTATTGCGATTATAATTTTTAGAAAATTTTGAAACTAAAACAACCCCAAAAATTTCGTTTGTCAAAATTCTTTGTTTTCAAAAACGCAATAACTTTGCGATGGTAGGTCGTAAGATGTTGAAAAAAAGATCCTTTGAATCGTTTTTAAAACATTCCCAAAGTTTTAACAATGATAAATTTTTTTTGGAATTTTGAAACCAAAACTAAACCACAAAGTAGTGGTGTAAGAAAAGTATTGAAAAATAAACCAATCACTACATTTTCGAATTTTCTACAAAGTTATCAGTGCATAAAAATTTATTTCAAATTTGGAAACCAAATTTACCCAAAGCGTCTCGTACATCAAAGTTTTCGATTCTGAAAATGTCAATATTCAGTATCTTTGAATTTTTCTAAACGATTTCAAAAATAGGTCATTCGTTGTATTTTAAAAGCCGTGTAAAATAATAAAAATTGCATTCACACTATTCACACACTTAAATCACAGAAAATAATTCTGTATGATATCCTGTGGCTTTTAGAATATACTGTTTTGATATATTGTTGGATTTTAGAACCAAAAAGAAGCCTAATTTTAATTTTAATAATACCTTCTTCCTTATTTTTGCACTTAAACTTTTAACCAATTAATTCTTTTGTTCTGCTCGGAAGGACACGAACTGAAAGAAATGTAATTTTAATGACCTAAAGTACATGCTTAATTGTCTCTCTTTTAAAATATGTTTCTGAATAGAAAATACCGTGGTTTATATTCTATGAAAGGAAATGCATAACGCACGTCACTATTTAAATCTAAGTTATGCACTTTTTTATTTTTCACATTTTTGTCCTTTCTTCCTGCTCTTGTAATGTGTGTCACAATTCTCCAGTAGGTACATTCTATTCAGCCTTCTGATTCTTTTTCTGTTTTTGTGCTTCACATGACATCCATTTACAACGATCTCAATTTTATTATACTCCTTGCAAGGACTTTCACGTTAGTATTCTTTTCCGTTACTTTTATCCTTTTTCAGCTCTTGCATTTTACATGTGCGAAGTTCATTCAAAGTTTCCTTTTAATATTCTCAGATTCTCATTTTTCTCTCCCGAGCTTGTATCAACCTTTTTCACCTAATATTAACTGAAACTCTGTTCCTTCAATTCTTTATTTTGTGTAAAATTCCATTACATTATAAAAACTAGTATTCATCAAATTTATTTTACAAAAATTTATATATAGAAAATGTATATAATCAGAAAATCTAATTTAAAGAAACTTTATAATTTTATGTATTTTTTTTATGTATTATAAATATTTATAAAAAAATATTTATTTTAGCATTTTGATATGTAAATTCTTGGCTTTTTTGAAATCAAATTTATCGCTTTTTGAAATGCAGGAAGAAACAACTGAATAATGTTGACAAAATGCATTTATATTCAACGAAAAATTAGCTATCAAATGAGACGAAGAAGGCAAAAAAATCTTAATTATTTCATGAGTTATTGACTTTTTAAAAAACGTAATCATTAGCACTATTTATTGAATAACTACCCAAAAAATAATCGAAAAAACTTGATTCTAGGCTTTTTTCTTTTAGAAATTAAGCACTTTTAATCCAGCTGGAAGACAAAATTCTGGTTTTTTAATTAGAAGCAAAAAATGAACTTTTTAGGTGCTAAAAATATGACTCTATTCTCGTGTACGGTACAGTACTAGCAAAAAGTAATTTAATTTAGAAACATAAATTTATACACGAGTATAAATTTTTGATAATAATATTTTAATATTTTAAAATTAATTCTAAATTTAAAATTTAATGTTTAATTTTTTTATTTCAATTAATTTTTGCAATATCACGTTTTTGGAGAAAAAATGCAAGAGCTGCTTAGGATCAAAGAATTTTTTAAGCAAGCACTGAGAGAAGTTCACTTCTGTAGGTAATTAAGTTTGTTAGCCTTTCTTAGGGACATTGTTTTTTCCGCCCTTTGCCAGAGTCTTGTAAAACTAAGTAAAAGAGCGCAGTTGCTACAAACGAAAAGAGAAAATAGAAGAGAATTCTTAGTTTTAGCATGTATTTCTTTCGCTACAAGTTTCTCTATCGTCTGCAAAACAAGAGTCTCGTCCGACTCAGTTCATTTTATTTATATTCGAATAAATATTCATTAGACGTCAGTTTAGTCAGTGAGTCTTTTACAACAAACTGGAGACGTTTTCTCTTTCAGAAAGTTCCGATGAATATTTCCACTCTGAATATATGAAATCCCTTTCTCTATTAGTAAAATGTAGACTAAGCAGACTTAATTCCCAAAAGAGGTATCTGAATTTCCATTACTTCTAATATCAAATGAAGCTTATATTTCCTGAATTCAATATTCCTTTGGAAAGTCTACTTTTGAATATTTATATACTTCTTTTTAACACTTTTTTGGGGAAAAGAATTGACTAGTATTTAAATTTTTTTTTAATCAGAATATTTAAGTGTTTTTACTTCGAAATATAATGTTAAATTTTTAAAGTTTAATTATTATGAATAGATCCTTTTTATTATTTAAATCAATCCATATTTTTGTTATAGCCTGAGGTTTGGAGATTTTTTAAAAAGTACGGAGATTGAAAGAGTATTTTGGAATCTTCTAGAATACTCTGGAATATTCTAGAATCCTGTCAAATATTCTAGAATCTTCTGGAATATTCAAGAATACTTTTGGCGATTAAAAGAGTATTTCGGAATTTTCTAGAATCCTCTGGTATAATGGTCTCAATCCGGGGAGCTTTTTGGCATCTAAAAACCTTGGTGGAATTTTGCAGACAGCTTAAAAAAATTAATTTCTTTCGTAGTTGTATCCTTTCTAATCGAGTTGCATTAAAAACCGTGGTATTTAAAGAAATTGACGTTTTAAGAAGCAAAATAGTATGTGAAAAATCTTGAAGTTGGTTGGTTACAAGCATAAAAAAATGCTTGTAAGATCTTGCTTCTATTTACTTTTTCGGACAGATATAATGAATTTTACTTTTTATTGACTTTTGGTTTATCTTTTAAATTGTGTTAAAAATGGTCGTTTTGAGTTTTCTCGACAAAAAATTTAGTAATAATGTAATAAATTAATATTTTCCAGATGTCTCTAAAATAACACCCAGTTTTTGAGATGCTAAAAGGGGCCCCGCAAAGAAATAATCAAAAGCTCTAACCATCTCGATGTTATTTTGAGCATTTCGACACAAAATTAATTTTATTTGTGTTAAAAACGATCATTTTGAGTATTCTCGACAAAAACTGTTGTAATAATATAATAAATTAAGATTTTAAAGATTTTTCTAAAATTACACCAAGTTTTTGAGATGCTAAAAGGGGCTCCGCAAAGAAATCATCAAAAGCTCTAACCATCTAGATGTTATTTTAAGCACTCCATCAAAAAATTAGTTCCCATGAGTTAAGGAAAAAAAGAAAATTTGTAAGTTTAAAACTGAATTATGTTTGAAATTGTAATTTATTTTTATCTTGTATAATACCTGAAATCAAGTGTTTTTGAAAGTGTTCTCTCTGCAGTTTTCCTGAATAATACACTGGAAATAATGTGAACGATAAATTCAACTACCATAGGATAGTTGAGTGAAAAGTAGTTAATGTAACTACTTTTATAGTTATTTTTACGTTTTTTATGTAGTTAATTTAACTACTCGCAAGGGGTTAATACATAGGGGTTAATACATAGTAGTTTATTTGACTTAAATACCCAGTTAAATTACAACTACAGAGCCACCTAACTACTACATGTAGTAAAATCTACTACTTAAAGTAGTGGTTTCAATTACATTCCTAGTTTTTTTAACTACTTTATGGTAGTCCATACAGTCTTTTAAAATGAGTTGAGGACGTATTTTACTACTCAGAGTAGTTAAACAGCAGTAAAACCTACTACTTTTTATTCAATGTAAGAGATATTATTAATTCAAAATAATACTTCCTGTAATACCTTTCCCAAGCATTTCTATTTCCCGAAAAGTAATCCGACTTTTAAAGTCTCATAAAAGCTCGGAAAATTAACTACCTTCAGAAAGGCAGTTTTTATTCATAATATTTTACGGTTCATTTTTGAAAATCCTTTTTTTAACGTGTCATCATGTGTTATCCGGTCAAAGTGAGAAAACTGTTGGGAGAGGACATACAGGACAAAAGAGGATGAAAAGATTTTATCTGCGGTGTAGAGCTTTGTTTGAGAAACCGTTTCGTCGAGGTAAAGAAGGAAACGTTATGGCTGCAATTCTGTCAGTGAGATAAAGGCTAGCGTACCTCGGCAGCTTTAATGCGACTTGAGCAAAGCAACAAGATAACTAATGCACTGGGAATGAAATATGGAAAGTGAATTATTAAAAGTAAGATATCTAGCACAAGAAGTGGATGATAATAACTTTTTTAGACTCGTCTTCTTTTATTCATTTTAATTCTAGATTACTGCAAAGATAATTCCTTCTTCACTTTTACTGCACCCTTTCATCCCCTTTAAAACTTAGACTAGTGCTTAATAGAATTTAATCTCCTAGACTCAATAATCTTTTTCTTCATTAACCCTCCCATGAACACGTAAAATAAAATTTTATTAATATTTGTTTCAGACTCTCTCAGGGTACCGGAACGATGAGTACTTTCATTCAAACTCCAAAGTGAGTAATTTTATTACAATTTTTAAATTTTTAATCGCTCGTTTTATTCAAGAGATAAACACAGAGAGATTTTGAATTGAATTTAATTTTTCTGGATAAATAGTGCTGATAGTAAAAACAATAAATGATCGGTAACAAAAAATGATAAAAACAAACTAATCGAATAAACTAAATCTATAACAAACTTTTAGATTGAAAAGTTTTAGATAAAAAGAGTTTGAGATAAAAAATTTTTTCGATAAAAAGTGTTTTAGATAAAAAGAATTTTAGGTAAAAGGAATTTTGGGTATAAAGAATTTTAGATAAAAAGGAATGTAATTTAAGAAATGTAGATAAAGGGAATTTTAGATTTAAAAAAATGTCCGAGATGAAATAATTGTTACAGTTAAAGAAATAATTGCTTTGAGTAAAAAGTAATTATTGCTTCCTCATGGAGAAAGTTCTGCTTTAATTCCTGGATGGGTTGAAGATTGATAAGTTTATGAAAAGGATGAGATGGTGCCACGCTGTTTTAAAATTGATTTTAACTAAATCGGGAGGTTGATTAATTTAAAATATCGACAGGAGATTTAAATATATTGATCACGTTGCTTCTGAGCAAGTGGATTGTTAAAAGTTAATCTGTTTTGAGTTTAATTGGTTCTTCAAAAAGGAAGCAATCAAACTTTACTTAATAAATGACCTAATTTTGGTTTCATTGAAAATGTGAGTCTAGCTAATATATACACATACTATATAGCGTCCCTTAATTTCTCGTAAATGAACTTAGGAACAATGCAATGCTACATAATTCCTTCATGTTGAAATTGTTGTCGGAAACTGCAACTACTTTTAGTAAGCCACTCTCTTGTCTACAGCTTTGTTACATTCCAGCTAAACTGCTCTTCATAAATTCTAAAGTTTGCATCTTTCAAGTGAAAATGATCTAAATTTCAAGCTAATGAAATTTTTAAAAAGAATGTTACAAACTATTTTTATTCGTTTCTAGACTGTGAATAATGTACTCATAACTCACGAGGAGTTTTCAAAACTTTTGTCATACGATGGTATTTTATACATAGTTCTGCAAATTTCTGATCTGATGTGGTATTTTGGATTAATTTCCTTCAGGATAAGAGAACATTTAATTGCAGTTTGGAACAAAGATTTAATTTAATTTGTTCATTTAACTGTAATTAATATAATTGACAATAGAAAACAAAATTAAATTGAATTGAGAAGAAAAGAAAATAAAAGCTAAATAAAAAATAAAATAAAGAAAACTAAATTCAAACCAATAAAACAAAAAGAAAATAAAATAAAAAAGAAAAATCGGATTTTAATTTAAGAAACTTTAATTAAAATTAAAATAATACTGAATAACCTGAAATAAAATAATCTGAATAAAGAAACCTACAAGAGCTTAAACTAAATGCAACTGTAAAAGCACTTTTAACTAAAAATATTTTTGAAAAAATGTCAAAAAAATGTGAGGCATAATTCTTTCTCTAATATCCCCTTCTTTTAAAAGTTTTTAAATTTTGTTTATAATTAAATAAAAAAAAAAATTAATTATGAAATTAATTAATTAAGAAGAAGTTTCAATTCACACAGAAAATTGTAAAAATGACAAATATTTGGAATAAAAAGAAGCAAAGAAAAAGTAAAAACCATAATTATAGACGTTGAATTTTTTGTCAATTAAAAATTAAAATATTGCAATAGTCGCACAATTTCTGGAGTTGCATAACGAATGAGAAATTTTCATTTTTAGAAATAAACGACATGAAAATGTGAATCTGTTATCTCAAGGATCTTCAACATTCATAACATTATTTCGACAATTCAGAACGTCTTAATGAACAATAATGAACAAGATTAAAATAAAGTAAAAGGGATGAAAGAAGCAAAAAATATGTGGAGCTGAAAAAGGAGATAGGAAAAGATTCAAAAATAACTAAAGAACTAATAAGAGAAAATTTAAACTACATAGAAATAACTAAAAGGAGATTAAAAAAGCTGAAAAAATATTACAAAAAAACTTGGAACACACTAAAAAGAAACTCAGAAAGAAACACATAGCAAAATAGATACTAAGCAAATTAGAAACTATCTAACGAGAAAATACAGACAAATTAAAAAGAAACTAAATTCAAACTTACCAAGAAACTAAAAAACAAACTAAATTAAAATTAAATAAGAAACTAAAGAACAAACCAAAACAAACTAAAGCAAACTAAAAGCAAACTAAGAGCAAACTAAAAGAGATACTAAAACAAAGTAACTAAAAAACAACAAACTAACAAATAAATAAAAAGTGATTAGAACAATAAAGAAAACAAAAAAAAACTGTAAAACTTGTAGTGACTAAAAAGAATTGGTAATAATAAATATTAATTATTGTAAGGAATTTAATGAAAGAAGAAAAAAGTTTCTATTTAATTAATTTAGTTAATTTTTTACATCATTGTAAAAAATTGAAATATTCTATTGATATAAAATTAGTAGAATATTGTTAAAATCAAATTTAGAAATTCACTTTCAACAAAAATAAAATATACGCCTGAATCGATCGCAATGCAGCTTTGTATCAATTACCTTTCATGATCGCTTTCACGGAATTTCAATATCAATTAAACATCTATAATGAATTAATTAAAAAAAAAGTAATAAAAAATGCATTGACCACATGATTACATATTCACACTAAGAACTAATTGCTGGGAAATTGGACATATCCAATGAAAATCGCATCATATGTGACGATTCTATATAGAATAAATTTAAATAACTTAAAGTCTAAATTATCAAAAAGCACGAAAGTTCAACACATCAGCACATTAATTTTCATTTCCATATTTGCAAACTCATAAACATGTATATCAACTGATTTGCATTTTTCAAGAGGGAAAAATGAGAAAAAGTTACATATTTTCTTAATTTAACGACAGCTAAGCTGGCATTAAAGGGCGTCATAAAAAGAATCTTCCAAAAGCTTCAGTTGAATCGCATCTCATAATTAGAAAGAATATTTTTCCGGAAATTTCCATTCTTTCTTTTCATTCTTGTAGAAAAGGCAGAGAAAGTTTTCTCGACCTTTTTAAAAAATGAATCTTCTTTTTATAAAATGAAGATTTTATAAAATGAAGATTCATTTTTCATTTGCATAGTTTGAGGAGAATTTCGGAGGTCTTCATTGTGAAGGTACAGGCGCGTAATTAAAATATTTAACAGGAATAATCTCGGTCCTAATGACGTGGCACACTTAAGGACGGCACAAAGCGCAACCGGCCAACTATAATTAAAACGCACGTAGTACTTTAGTACCTACACGCACTTGGGAACTTGGGGTGTGGCCATTCCACACTCGTTACCCCTTTCTTTTCGCATGCATGCTTATTTTAAATTCTCTGATTATATGCGTGCTCATACTCGAGAAAAGAATTCAAACTGCCAACGTAATTTTATGCAAAACTCACACACGAGTACTATTGGTATCTAAAAGTTAAAGAATTTACTTTGTAAAATTTCTCCCTCGCTGGCACACAGGAAATTATTTGTTCGCTTATACCCTTTTACATACCTTAAAGGTGTTTTTTCCCATTATTTTAAAATTCAATTGAGAGCTACCTTTGCCATAATATCTCCCTCCTTTAATGCCCCAAATTACATCATTTCCTGTAGAATGTAAATAAATGGTAATTTGTTACGTCAGCTTACGTAACTCGGTAAATAATGAACATTCTCAACGTACCTGGAATTTTCTGAAACTAAAGTTAGTGCATTATTTGGAGCCGTTTATCATATTTTTGAAAATTGGATACTTTTTGTCAAGCTCTGGTAGGCAAATTCCTTTACAAGCTGTTAATGAGTCAATTTATAAAAAATAGATAATTAGGAAAATAAATTATGAATAGTAAAATAATTAGCAAATAAAAATGGTAAAATAATTAGCAAATAAAAATGGTAAAATAATTAGCAAATAATAAATAACCATTTCTTAATCATATTGTAAATTTAAATAAATTAATATATATTTATAAATGTAAATCAGATTGTTTAATTAAAGGTTGAAATATAGGAATAGAAGAAAAATTACACAAATAATACAAATATGTACAAATAATTTGAAAAATACAAATATGTAAATATAATTTGAAAGATTGAAAAATACGAGTTCAAAAATTGAATTCTATAAATAAAGTAAATTTTAATGGTCTATGGATAAAATGGGGAAATTTTAAATTAAACCAAAAAGGTTAAATGATAATAAATAATTAAAGTAGTGTTAAAATGTTTAGAACGTAAGCAACTCGCGTCATATATTTTTAATTTACCATTTTTTTACATTTACTCTTGAACACTTTGAAAATATTTAAATGTTGAACAGTTTCAACATGTTTAAATTTAATGAATTTTTTCTTCTGTTTTGTTTTTTACAATAGTAAGTAAAAATCACGTACTAGAAAATTTCATTAAAATTATTGAAATAATGTTCTTAATTACTTCTCTTAAATAATTACTTCTTTTAATAACATAAAAGCAAAACTGTAAAATCTGTTTTTCTCTACCTGTAAATATTGCTACTATTTCTAAATTATTCAATTTATGTATAAATATTTTTCAATTATTTAATCAATCTCCCGGAAATGAACTAAATTTTTATCTGCAAATGAAACAATTGAAAGTTTGTCTTGTACAAAAATTGTTCCAATTAAAGTACAAATTACTCTTGTTATTTTTCATCTATCGACAAAAAAGCAAATTTCGTTGACGTGGTATTTAAATAATGAAATAGTTAATTACTTTATTTCAGTACATATACTCCACAAGACAAAACTTTTTATTTTTACTCTCCGTATCAATTTCGTAAAAAAAAAAACAATACTCTTGTGATGGATTTGTTCTTATAACAAAGCAGACATTTTTTAAAAAATATTGACCAATTTTTCAAGCATAAAACTCTGCGAAGCTTGAAAATACATATTTCTTGTAATTAACAATATTTCTATTAAATTTGATACTTGTTAAAAAAATTCTCTATAACTACATATTGTCCAGAAACAAAAAACCAATTAGCAAATATCTTACAACAATGTTTTTCATGTATGCAGATAAAATTGTAGATCTTTCAAAATTTTTTTTGGCAAAAAATAACGAACGAATGATACAGTGTAAAAACTTTTTTTTTTGCTTATAAATATTGTATTACCTGTATTGAAGAATTTTTGAGAATAAAAATGAAGGGGAAAAATGTGTAATTGGTAAAAACATTGATTAAAATGTTTGTAGAATATTATTTAAAAACATGTGGAAATATTTTGTTTAGAGCGAAAAATTGTTTTTTAACAACGTGACAATGTTTTTTAGAAACATGAAAATGTTTTTTAAGAACGTGAAAATGTTTTTTAAGAACGTGGAAATATTTTTGTAGGAGCGTGCAAATTTTTTGAAGAAAATGGTAATATTTTTTGATACTGCATAAATATTTTTGAACAACGGTAACATATTCTGAAACGTTTTTTTCAGAACGAGAAGACCTTTATTGAAATCTGTAAAAATACTGTTTCAAACTGTATGTAAACATTAAATATTAAACCTTGAGTTTCTCACGTAGAAAATAATTCTAGGTAGTTGCAAACAGACTTTTGTAAAGCAGCGAAGAGAATTTATGAAGCAACGAGCATAATTTTGTAAACTGTAAGCTACGAGAGAAAATTTATTTTCATAATAAAAACACTGTGTACATTATAATTTACGCAAATTATAATTAAAGAAAAACATCCAGTATTGGTAAAATATTACTTTCTTAAATTAATTCACTTTTGAGTTTAATTTAAATGATATTAAATGGTAAAATATTAAACATTTCGACTTCCTTTTCATGCAAAGTAAAATTCAAAATAAAATTCAAAATAAAAAAATAAAATTCAAAATAAAAAATAAAATTCAAAATAAAAAAATGAAATTCAAAATAAGCAACAAAATAAAATGCAAAATTACATACAAAATAAAATACAAAATAGAATATAAAGTAAAATACAAAATAAAATGCAAAAAATCAGAAATGCAAAATGAAAAGTAAAAAATTAAAAATACGAAATAAAATAGAAAGTAAAATAGAGAATAAAATGTAAATAATAATTGACATGAAATAATTATTGGAATAATTTAATTAATAATTACAGTAATGATTGAATGACATTAATTAAATGATATTAAACTATAATTGGATAAATCAATGATCGACTTCTAGGTGGTTTACGACTAAACTTATACAGATTCAATTTAAGAGAGTGACGCTCTAAAGATAAATGAAAACACGGTTCATGCATAAGAAATTTTAGAGCCCTTTATTCCAATAACCCTCATAGATATTCTGTCTAGTCTTTGAAGGCAGGTACGAGCTGCGAAAGCTGCTGATGTGTAAAGTAAAGTGATTCAGAAAGTTCAAAACAAGCAAGTAAAACTAGACAGTAACAATTTGTGCTATCACTCATAAGTTTCACATTGAAAATTTATCCTTTCTTGTTTCCTGTATTCATTAACTAAAAGATTCTCTAAAATAAACATAAAACTTATAAATCAGTTTAAAAACAAGCAGGATTTTTGCGTAATTCTATGTATATAAGATTGTAAAGATAATTATAGACTCTCAAGGAAATTTCCTGTTAGCTTCCTCATTTTCCTCAAGTTCAGGATGAAAATGAAAGATTAATAAGAACATAAAATTCCTCTCCCAGGATCTGACTAGAACAAAGGGAGTGAAAACAAATAAAAAGTTACGAAATCCTTTATAAAATTCTGCATAAGAGGATAAAGCTAATAAAAGTTAATTAGCATTTTAAAGCTCAAAATATCCTTAATGTACGTTTTATAAACGACAGAAATTAGCTTCGACGGTTTCGCACTTTAAGTGGTTAATATAAGCTCGCCCAGGAAGCTTGAACCATTTTAATTAAAAATTTATATCTTCTCACAAAATGCAACAAAATATGCTTGAAATTTTTACGCCATAATATCATAAGTATCTTGGTACAAAGTTCATTTAGAGTGTAATTTATATCGTCCTCTAATGGTGTTCCAGCAAATATCTCATATAGAATAATTTTCCATTTTGTAATGAAATTAGATAGTTAATAACAGGATCAAAGCTTTCGGGATTCGCGTTATTCTACTGTCTTTTATAAGCCTCTGTTCTATCGTATACTGTAATTATTTAGTTAATTAAATGTTTGCCCAAAGGTTTTTTAAAGCCCTTTGATTCAAACACTTCTTTTGTGATCTCTCCAATTCCTAAATTCTGGATAAAGTCATTGTCTCTTTTTACTTTCTTTTGTTATTAAACCCCATCATTATCACGGATTCTGTTTCTTCTTTTTTTTTAAAAAAAAGTCTTTAGTCTAATTAGCAAAAGATTAAGAGTACTCTGCTTTAGTGAATATTTTACAGAGAATATTTTCCCCTCAATATCATTAAGGGGGATTTAAGAAATAAACCTCTTTTATACTTTGACCTAAGAAGTAGAAAATAGCCCAAAAGGATAAAATTATATAAAAATGAAAGAAAATGTGAATAAAAATAAGTATCTGAATTTCAAGCATTTAAAATATGATACCAGGAATACGGATTAAAAAATAGCATCTTAAAATAGCATCTTAAAATAGCATCTTAAAATAGCATATTAAAATCGCACCCTAATAATAGCATCTTGAAATATAGTGTCCCAATATAGCATCTTAAAGTATCAAGTTAAAAGGGCATTTTATAATATGAATTCATAATTAGAATCTAAAAATGTGAATTAAAAATAAAAATCTAAATTACATGAAATTTAAGGTTGTTCAAACCGTTGAGATAACCTCAAACTAAACAATTGTTTTAAATATAGAATACAAATTTATTACAATTGATTTTAACAAAATTCGAAAGATACAGTTGTATAATTTAAAAGAAAAATTGGTTTGAGCCAAAATTTGTTCTCAAATACTAATTTTTTAACATTTTGTGTTTTTGCTTTAAACTCCGTGATCAATTGCAATTTTTATAAACAATAGCTTATTTTCTCTTTGGAAGATTTTCTACAATTTTTTTTGTTGATTTCTTAAAATACTTTTTTGTTCAAAAGTTGTTTCGAAAAAATAAAATCTTTATTTTTCATATTTTACCAAATATTAAAAACAATTATTAAACAAATATTTTGGTCCAAACCAAATAATATTTAACAAAATCCAATAAACAGTACTCTAGAGAATCTTTCAAAAATCAAAATAAGTTGTTTATGACAGGAAAAGTGTCAGCATAAATGACAGAAATAATTAATTTCCTGACAATTTTTCTATTATTGTTTTTCTGTCTTTTATTTATTTTTTTATTTATTTATTTAACGAGCAGACAACAGTGAGGAATTATCATTAAGTGTTAGTAGATGAGCTGACTCTTTATATAAAATAAATTCAGCTACTGAATTACGGGAAATGTAACGTGACTGCTCTACCTTGTGTCGCTGAGCTGAACTAAAATCCATAGAACTTTCGTCTGCTAAACGCGGGAATATTTGGAAATCTTAAAATAATGTTTCTTAAAAATGTATGAAAATTAACTAAGAATTAATAAGTTTATTAATTAGCCAAGATTTTTTCTGTTATTCGATACCTGAATGTTAAAATAACCACTTTCGCTTTGTCCCTCTAAAAACTCCACTCTCGCGTTTACTGTCAAAAACAACCACTGTTTTTTCGAACC
>WNHD01003155.1:0-13939 GCA_011057455.1 Ganaspis sp. Gsp50
TCTAATGTTGTCACAAAGTACTCAAATGACTCTAATGTTGTCGCAATATATTCAAACGATTCTAATGTTGTC
Organism: Ganaspis sp. Gsp50; assembly: GCA_011057455.1. NCBI lineage: Eukaryota > Metazoa > Arthropoda > Insecta > Hymenoptera > Figitidae > Ganaspis > Ganaspis sp. Gsp50. The sequence goes on from WNHD01003155.1 coordinate 73, forward strand.
GCTAAGTCTCCAAATGTTTCTAATGTTTCCGTAAAGATTTCAAATGGTTCTAATGATGTCGCAATATATTCAAACGATTCTAATGTTGTCGCTAAGTCTCCAAATGTTTCTAATGTTGCCGTAAATATTTCAAATGGTTCTAATGTTGTCGCAATATATTCAAACGATTCTAATGTTGTCGCTAAGTCTCCAAATGTTTCTAATGTTGCCGTAAAGAATTTAAATAGTTCTAATGTTGTTACAAAGTATTCAAATGATTCTAATGTTGTTACAAAGTATTTGAATGATACTAATGTTGTCGCAACACATTCACACAGTTGAAAATTTTATGTCCCAGGAGGTCCACTCAAAATTTGTGTTAATGTAACACATTTTTTATGTTAAATTAACCTAATCTTTGTGTTAAAAACACAAATTTTGAGTGATAACATAAAGATTGTGTTAATTTAACACAAAAAATGTGTTAAATTAACACACATTTTGAGTGGACCTCCTGGGACATAAAATTTGTGTTAAATATACACAAAATTTTCAACAGTGCAAATGATTCTAATGTTGTCACAAATTATTCGAAAGATTCTAATGTTGTCGCTAAATCTCCAAATGTTTCTAATGTTGCCGTAAAGATTTTAAATGGTTCTAACGTCACGAAGTATTCAAATGATTTTAATGTTGTCACAAAGAATTCAAATGGTTCTAATGTTGTCACAAAGTACTCAAATGACTCTAATGTTGTCGCAATATATTCAAACGATTCTAATGTTGTCGCTAAGTCTCCAAATGTTTCTAATGATGGTTCTAATGTTGTCGCAATATATTTAAACGATTCTAATGTTGTCGCTAAGTCTCCAAATGTTTCTACTACTGCCGTAAAGATTGCAAATGGTTCTAATGTTGTCGCAATATATTCAAACGATTCTAATGTTGTCGCTAAGTCTCCAAATGTTTCTAATTTTGCCCTAAAGATTTCAAATGGTTCTAATGTTGTCACAAAGTATTCAAATGATTCTAATGTTGTCGCTAAGTATCCAAATGTTTCTAATGTTGTCGCAGTATATTCAAATGATTCGAATGTTGTCACAAAGTATTAAAATGGTTCTAATGTTGTCATAAAGTCTTCAAATGATTCTAATGTTGTCATAAACTTGTCTAATCCTATAACATGATGCTAATGTTGTTACAAATTATTCACACGTTTCCAATATTACTCTATCCACGTGCTAAAAATTGTAACAATACATTCGCATCATAAAAACATTCTCACCCCATTCACAATCGAATATCAACAGGGCTTGCAGGCCAAACAAAAGGGTAATTTTGAAACAAAATGCGATCCAGAAGGGATTGAAATTGGAGAAGGAAACGTTAATCGGGGTGTTGTGGTGAAAAATTGAAGGTGCGCTCGACCCCGCGCACGCAAAACAAATGAGGCCTCGATCATCCTACGTCAGAGAGGCGGAGGAGTGTTGTGAATACTCAGGATACTGCAAGAATCAGTGCTTCTGACAGCCGAACAGACAGTGGAATAGACAGACGGTAGTGTGCAACAGCGGCCGCAGTGCTTGCGAATACTCGATGGTTGGTGTCGTTAACGCTTTTACGCGCCCGATCTCTCCCATTATCCCATCCTTATTCCCCAGTTTCAATTCTATTTCACACCCTCGACCCTTCAAACCATCAGGAGGGTGAATTCTCATGTATAGATAAATTTACCAAAGACAGGTGTATAAAACTGTCATCAACGTGTGCTCCATAATTCCCGGATCCTCGAGTCATAGGCTCACAATAAAGATCAGTTTCGCCAAAATTGGTTAATAATAAATCATTGATAATGATATCCAGAAAGACAATAGTAGTAACAATAATAATAATTACAATAATAGCAACACTAACTTTTCGGTTTATTTTATTACCTAAGTATTTTTTTTTTACTCATATGTAGCACTTTTGTCAGGGTTTTTAATACAGTCAATAGTTTTAGTTATTTTTTTAGGCACCTGAGGTGTGAAGCGAATAAAACTTGTTTTTGCGTTGGTGTAAAGGTGAATAAAAATAGTTGTTAAATATTAGTAATTTTTGCAGAATCGAAAGAATTGTCGTTTTTGAAAGGTATAGAAATTTACAGGGCACTTGGAAACAAAGGAAATATTCCATAAAATTTGTGTTGTTCGACCTCTACATCTGTTACTGGATTTCAAAGATGCATGCTTGAGATAAATCAGAAATATACTATTTCAGTTGTTCTATCTTTTGGGGAAATTTGCCCACGAAGCTTCGTGAAATGTATTGCTGAGTCAAGAAAATCGTTTTGTTAGACTATTGTCAATTCAGCTGAAAATATTTATTAGATCACACTAAACGATAATTTGAAATTTTGTTGCTTGTCTTTTTAAATAAAAAGATGTTTACAAAATTCAATTATTAATGCGCGATAATTATTAGTGAAAATTCGAGAGTAATTGATTCCGTTAATTGTAGAGTAAATTAACAAAAGTTGAAATAAAGATGCATATTAATTACTATAATTAATTAAATGATTGAATTCAACCATAATTAATGTTGATTATTAATTTTAATACTGATTGTTTATTTAATACTGATTGTTTAATTAATACTGATTGTTTAATTAATACTGATTGTTTAATTAATACTGATTGTTTAATTAATACTGATTGTTTATTTAATACTGATTGATTATTTAATACCGATTGTTTATTTAATACCGATTGTTTATTTTCATACTGATTGTTTTTTAATCAACTCGAATTATTTATGAAAAGTAAAAAATAGCACTTTAGTAAAATTTGTTTCCAATTGCAATTAATGTTACTTTTCAAGATATAAATCCAAAATGATAATCCCCCTGCAGAAAAATATTAATAAATCGTCGAAATTGAAAGATTATCACTTTTCGTTACACTAATTGTAATTTAGAGCAGCGGATGCAAAAACACGACTACCAAAAAAGCAAAAAAACAGATTATTTTTGCATCATGAAGTCTTGTGAAATTCTGGAATTTATTACGTGAATGCTTTAGCCATTTTATTTGAATGCATTTATATAGCTCGAGGCAAATTAGATGTTTTTGCTTTCCATTTTCATCTCCACTATTTTATTCCTCTTAATATAGAGCATGCACTTTTTAACGGCAATGACAGGAAACTCGTTTCTCTAATCAACTGCGAATAAAAATCCTATTAAATTGATTAAATTTTTATAACCATTTTAAATCCAAGGATGTTAGTTTATCGGTACATTCACACGTATTTTAAACTAAAAACTGTTCCATAAAAATCTACAATCAATTGATTTGGTATTTTAACAGTAATTAATGTAACTAATTTAACTAATGCGAACAAAAGTATTACAACCAATTGATTTGGTATTTTGATTTGGTAATTAACACTAATAAAACCAAGAGTATTACAACAAACAAATTATTATGCAAATAACAATAATCTTATGCTTAATGATTACCACACAACAAGAGTATTTTACCTTCAGCGCGCTTCTAAAATGTAAACAAAAGAAAGAGATAACTATCGATAAAAATAATGACATTTGGCTAAATTTTCTCGATAAAAGTTGGAATAATTGGTGAGGGATGCAAATGAAGAAGCTAATGTATGCATGTATTAAACATTTGAATCTTATCCTTTCCCTGCGTAGCATGTGGCACCGCCCCAAGCGCGTCTAGTATTCGTTCCTGGTTCCGGCACTCTGTCAAGTGCGGTTGAATGGCCGAGATTCCGCGATAAAACTCACGGGAAGAACTTGTGACATGCATATACGTAGGGAAAAGAAATGCCTGTATTACACGTACAAGGTCAAGTAGTAAGGGACCTTGAATTTGCAAACATTACTCCAGTATACAAGTTACTTGACTCTTCCGTGACGTGGGACACATTCTGCAGGTCTCGTCTCATTGCTCTACTTCCAATTTTTACCAACTTGTACCTAATCAATATTCATAGAAACTAAAATAACTCACTTAATATATCAAATTGCTCTAAAACTCTAATCTACTTAAAAATGTCTTAAAAACTGCTTGAGAAACAAGCGCTAAAATAACAAAAATCGAGTTTAAAGAATCAAGCTAAATACAATTAAAAATATTCCATGAGGAAAATATTCCATGAGGATAAAGTTGAAAAAGAATTACATAACTTAAATGAACTTTAATTAAACGTCAAGAGAATTGAATGAAATTGATTTAAAGTAATTTGAATAAATTACTTAAATAAATGAAATAAATTTGAATTCAGCTTTAATGATCTTTTATTTTTTCATTTAATAAATTAACAATAGAAGTACACTGAATGTACAAACGTCTAAGAGTATCGAAATGTGTTTTAAGTAATAGAAATTAAATTCATTTTTCGTTCGTAATTTGCAAAAAAACGTCCTTTTCACTTTCGTTTGAAACTGTCCAGTTTTTTAATAAAATAACGCAGGCATTAAAAATGTTTAGGTAATTATTAAAACAGTTATTGAATAAATACTGAATATTAATTTAATTTATAAATATTAAATATTGAATAATACACTGTAACTATTCATTCAACATGACAATTGTTGATAAATTTCAACTGCAAAAATTAAAATACTGCCTTGTCTGATTCAACACGGAACTTTCTACCGATTCTGAAATATAAAAAGCAGAAAACTATTGTCTGACTCAACATGGCATTTTCTGCTGAATCTGAAAAAGTACATTTCCAGAATCTAGGGTTTCTATTGTATTTCTATTATTAATCTACTGATATTCTCTATAATTTTTTGCACCCATTTGGATACCCATAAGGTAAAGAAACTGTTACGGGGCTTTAGATTGCTATGCTACTGCACATTTTTAGTCAACCCCATTAGGCTCTTTTCTTCACCTAAAGAACTTAATTTCCAAAAATTTAGCTTTCTTTTCTTTTTTCTAACTGACTTTTTCTATCATTTTTTCACCCAGTTGGGTGCGCACTAATTAAAAAAAATATCGCAGAATTTGAAACAACCATAATACTGACATCTGCATTTTTTAGTAAACCCCATTGGGTTCCTTTCTTCAGCTAAAAAATTAAGTTTCTTGAATTTTAGGTTTCTTCTTTTAATCTATTAATTTTCTCTATGATTTTTGCACCCATTTGGGTACCCATAAATTATAAAGAATTTTACAGGACTTTAGACTGCCGTGAAATCAAGATCTACATTTTTTAATCAACCCCATTGAATTCTAATTTATATAATAATTTGTTCTAATTTAAATAGAATGAAAATTTAAATACTGTGTCTGTCATAACTCGGCATTTTCTACTGATTTCAAATGTTGAAATTCGCAAAAGTTTATTGGCAGATTTTACTCAATCTGAGATACAAAATTATGTTGTCTGACTCGTAGTGGTATTATCTACTAAATTCTACTGATTCTCGTCTGTAAAAATTGAAAAACTGTGTGTACTGACTGTTATATATATATATATATATATATTATATTTTATTATTATTATTATTATTATTATTTATTATTATATATATATATAATACTGAAATTATTGTGTACTGACTTCCTAAAGTAAAAATTGAATACAATAATGTTTGTCTATATACGGTAGTTTCTACTGAATCTCCTTTTTTAAAAATCCGGTATTGTCTGACTCAAAAAGTTATTTTCTACTTATTCTAATACGTAGAAATTGTAAAACCATCTTGTCTGAATCTTTTAGGTATTTCTACTGATCGTTAACTATAATAACTGACAAAAAGTTTTGTCTGTTCTAACACGACATTTACTACTGAATTTCTACTGCGAAAATTGAAAAAATAGGCTAAATTGCAATTTTATATTTTAAAGATGAAAAAATGTACTGTCTGCCACAATGCGGTATTTGCTACTGAATCTCAATTTTGAAAAGTGGAGATTAGTATTGTCAGACCTTACAAGGTTTTTTCTACTGATTTTTAAGTGTCGAAATTTAAAAATTTTATTGTCTGTCTCAACACGGTATTTTCTACTGACTCTTTAACTTAGGAAATATAGGGTGTTCCGTCTCGCTGAGAACGGTATTTTCTACTGAATGTTGATTATAGAAATAGAAATACTTTATTTTCTATTTCAATACTACATTCTTTTCTGAATCCCAAGTGAGAAAATCAAAAAAACTTTATTCGTAGTTTTAGCATTGTTTTTACAATTTATTTTTAAATACGTTAACTTTTATAGTGTCTTGTCTGACTCAGCAAGGTGTTCTCCACTGAATCATTAGTTACAAAATTAGTTACAAATTTGAATAATCGTATTAACGGTTTATTTTCAAATGAGAGGCAGAACTTATGAAAATCTTTTTTTTTCGTGAGTCTTAAGTATTCAATGCCATCTTGACTATAGTTTTTCAATAACTGCTGTTAATATATTCAATTACCTTCATCCTAGGGTTAGTTCATTACAAATTTAGAGAGCCTTAAACCAACTTGAATTAAATTAAAGTTGAAATGACATTTAAATTAAAATGAATATCAATTTAAAATTAAAGCCAATTTAAAATGGAATTCAAAATACAATTCAAATCCAATTTAAAATGGAATTCAAAATGCAATTCAAAATGCAATTCAAAATGCAATTCAATTCCAATTTAAAATGGAATTCAAAATGCAATTCAAAATGCAATTCAATTCCAATTTAAAATGAAATTCAAAATGCAATTCAATTCCAATTTAAAATGAAATTCAAAATGCAATTCAAATCCAATTTAAAATGGAATTAAAAATACAGTTCAAATCCCATTTAAAAAGAAATTCAAAATAAAATTTAAATCCAAATGAAATTAAAATAAAAAATGAAAATGAAATTAAAACTAAAATTATTTATAAATTAAAATAAAACAAAATTGCACACGAAATAAACTAATTTAAATTTCTTTAAATAATTGTTCCCCTACATAAGCGTAGCATATTTAATAACATAAACAATCCAATGAAAGAAACACTTAAATAAACATTGATTAAACCGAACCATAATCATCAGATTTTTCTAAATTCTTTCCGAAATTTCGTAATTAATAAAATAGTGCATGAAATGAAAATACCAACAAAATAATCGGTTAATCTGAAATCTAGAGACGTCTTATTTTAGGCCGTGGTTTCTTCATTAATCACTGTCATTAGTGGCAGAGATCTTTCAGAAAATCTAGAGCCACTTCCTTTTCTTCTGTATCTTATGTCAGGCGAATATCCACCCTCTGTGTTTTTACTTAAAAAATGAGAAAAGAGATGCATGGAAAAAGTGACTGTTATGCCGTAACACCGAAAGTAGCTATTGTCTGATGGTTTTTAAATAGGTGGAGAGGCATTAAGCGCGATGAAGTAAATGAAGTGGACGGTGAAGTGGAACGTGAAATGGACGTCTTTGATTTCAGGATGAGTTCCATCCATTCATTGAGGCCCTTCTACCATTCGTGAAGTCTTTCTCCTACACGTGGTTTAACCTACAAGCCGCAAAAAGGCGTTACTATAAGAAGCACGAGAAACGGATGAGTCTCGAAGAGGAACGGCAGTGCAAAGAGGAACTCCAGGTGAGTCATTTTCACTCAAAATTTTCCATACACATTTTTTCGTTTTTCTCGTCGCACTTTCATTATTAATTTTATTCCAATATTCAGAGAATTATTTTATATTTATATATTTTTATATACCTATAAATATTTTTAAAGAATTTTATATTTGGTTTATTCTGCCGCACGAAATAAAAACTTAGGTAAGTAACAATACCAGCATTGTTGTTTACCTAAGTTTTTATTTCGTACGGCAGTATTATTGTTATTATTTTTAATAATATGTTTATCAGTTATTTTTTATTAACTGTACCAAAAAGGTTGGCTGATACACTTTATTTGGGAGCGCAGACAGTCCAAACTTTTCGATCAAATTTTTTGAAAAGTAAAGCGAAATTTTTTTTTTAAATTTTGATTGGTCATGCACACAAAAAACGATTCTCTTGGAGCATTTGTACCAATTCGTTTTTAAATAAAATATCCTTTTTTTAATATTTACATTCTGTGAAGAATTATAAACTTTTTTTGATTGAATAGACACATTTAGATATATTTTTATTGGGTAAAAAATTCCAATTTGTCTGGGGATTTGATGAAAGCTTCTTGACCACACATGGAAGACGTTGAGTTTGGATTTCGGATATGTTAGATTTTTTTTGTTCGTGCACCCCCTGCCACTAGTCCTTCTCTCTACCGCAATTCGCATTCTCCCCCTCGACGCCGGTCGATCAATATTTTAATCCCGCGATGCTGCGGTATTTAGCGGGTAGACGTACGGATTTGTACTTGGAAAAGGATTCTTTCCGAATCGATCGCTTCCTAGATCGTTAGACTTCAATTTGCCGTTTTTTTAACCGTATCAAATATTTTCATGTTGCATTCTATAACAGTAGGATTTTTGTTTCTAGAATTCGTACCTGATTTTTGGAAAATAATTCCGATGCAAATAATATTGAAAAGCAATTTCTATGTTTATGGCTTCGAGCTCTCGTCAAATTAGAAAATTATTTGTTTATTATTATAATATTATAACAAAGTAAGCGCGCGCATAAACACGCTCCCAAAATATATATTACACCCTTTTTCTGTAGCAATGAATAAAGTTCTTTAGATATTTAAAAAGAACATAATAATGTGTAGCTTTCATTTTTAAAGTATCAAGCTATAGCGTAAAAAATTTCGCGAAATTTTTTACGCAAAAGTTCTAACCATCTTCGCGAAGATGGTTAGAACTTTTGCTGGTTTCAAACTGTCAAGCTTTTTTGCATCTTGTTAAGTGGTATTAAAAACCTAAATTTCTGCAATTTCAAAAATTCAAAGTGGTTAAAATATCTCTGCGATGGTTAAGACTTTCGATGGTTTCAAACCGGAGAGCTTTTTGGCATCGAAAAAGCTTGGTGGAATTTTACTGACATCTAAAAAATATTGATTTTCTACTTCATGTTATCGATTCTGGTAGAAAAAAATCTATACAATTTGTTATTCATGTTTTAAATTATCGTAAATGTGCTTAAAGTAACAAGGAGATGGTTAGGATTTTTGATTGTTTCAAATATTTTTGCATCTGAAGAGTTTGTCAGGTTCTAATAATTCAGTCAGTTTGTCAGTTGTTTCTAATAATTTTTGCAATGTCTTTTTAAAATATTTTGAAAAAGCGAAGCACTTTTTAAATTTAAATAAAAAAGGGAACATGTATGTTTTTCATGAAAAATAAATATTTTTCTACCTTTAGATTTGAAGAAAGGGTTTATTAAAAGTTTATTAAACTGTTTAATAACAAAAATTTAGAGTTGTAAAAATTGTTTTTTTACAGCTTGGAAACAAACAACTAAATGTAAATATATTTTGAGAAAAACTTGCAAATTATTTATTAGTGTGTTTAAATGATCTTAATTAATTTAATTTATCGTGTAAAATGACTCATTAATCTAGGAGTACAATTTCTACGCTTATGAAATAAACGATCTGTGACAATTTCTGTGTCAGTGATTTAAAATTAGGCGATGTATTGACTGCTTTGCTGAAATAGCATAGTTGGCAAAGGATATGATTGTGTTTATGAACTATAAACCTTCAAATCACTTTCTGTTTCCTTGTGGAGAAAGTATTTTTATAACTTATGAATAAAGCATGAAACTTCTATTGACTTTGTAAACAAAAAATAAACATAAATATATAATAAACATACATATTAAAAAATAATTTAATATAAAAAATAATTGAATACATAAAATAAATTTACTTCTAACTTTAAAACATTGTGGCAATTCATTTTTAAATTTAAATACATTTTTTCTACTGAGTATGTGCAAAAATTCAAAAGTTGTAAAGGCTGCCACTTAAAATAAAATTTTCTACTGAATTCATTCTCTAAACAATCGCAAAATTCATTTGGCTGAAATAACAGGGCATTTTCTACTAATTCTCAACAGTAAAAGTTGAAGAAGTAAATTTTTCATGTCTATATTTTTTAATAAATTTTAATATACAAAAAAAGGCAAAACTTTATTTTATGAAATGGTTTTTCTACTGATAAGCCGTAAAATTATAAAAAATTTATAATTACTTGATAACTATTATAACCCAATTGTTTGCATCAGCACGGAACTTTTTACTCAAAGAAAATTGAATATGCAGACTTAATTAGAATATTATAATGAACGTCAAGCACAGAAATTAAAAAATTCGAACGTTCGACCCAACATGTTATTTTCTACTGAATCTAAATTGTGAAAAACGAAAAACTCCATTGTTTTTCTCAACAAGATATTTCCCACTGAATTTGAATTCTGTAAATCGAAAATTCCATTGTCTGCCTCAACGAGGTATTTTCCACTGAATCTAAATTGCGTAAATCAACCAATTTTATTTGAATATATTTAATAAAGTGAACAAAATTATTGTCTGACACATTAAAGTAATTTCTAGTGTAAAACTTTGTAAAATTGAATTGTCTGACTCAACACAGCACTTTCTACTGAATCACAAACGTACCCATTAAAAAATTGTATTGTGTCAATTCACAGTATTTAATACAGATTTATAATTATAAAAAATGGAAAACTCCGTTGTCTGACCCATCGCGGCATTTTCTACTAATTCTCAATCACAAAAATTAAAAACTCTGTGTTTAAATTAAAAACTCTCAACACAGTACTAACTACTGACTCTCTAATGTACAAATTCGTAAAATTATACAAACATTATTAATACAAATGTCTGACTTAACTAGAATTTTTCACTTAATTTTAACCCTAAAATGTAGAAAGTCATAATGTCTGACAAAACACGGTATTTTCCACTAAATCTAATCTTCCACAATCTCTAATGTTAAAATTTGAAAAGCGCGACTCGACATCGTATTTTTCACTAAATTTCAGTTGTAAAAGAGAAAAGTGTATTTTCTGAAATCAACACAGCATTTTCTAGTGATTCGCAACTGTTAACATTGGTAAACTGTAATATCTGTCTCAACTTGTCATTTCTACTGATTCACTATTTGTAATTTTTGACTGAACTTCGACTTAGAAATCTTGAAAAATGTTCTTACATTTATCTCGGAAAATTCGCGAAAGTGATTCTGTTGCCTCAATTTAAAATTTTTTCCAAATTTCAACCGTAATGATTTCAAACTTTTTGTGTCTGACCTAACACGATACTTTCTACTGAATCTAAATTGCAAAAAACCATAAAATCGTTTTGTCTGTCTCAACGTGGCATTTTCTACTGAATCTCAAATGTGAAAATTTAAGAGAGGAAAAAAGCTCATCTGGCTTACTAACGCTCTTGCTACTGATTCTCAATTGTGAAACATTGGAAAATATTATTGTCTGACTGTTTGTAATTTTCTACTGAAAATGCTCCTTAAACGTGTTTAGTCATTGAATTCCTTCTTTGCGACTTCGAATGATATTTCTTCATTATTATTATGATTCTTCATTATTGTGATTCTTGATTATTGTGATTCTTCATTATTATGATTCTTCATTATTGTGATTCTTCATTACTTCATTGTAAGTTATAACGCTGTATTTTTGAATGAATTTAAACTTTGGAAATTGTTTTTAATCATCGTTTTGAAGTTAGTTGAATAGAGACATTAAAATCGAGCGTTTTATCACTTACAGAATTTATGTAATAAACATTCCTTTTCATTAAATTACAATTTACAATTGCTTAATTTATAAACTTATTCGTTGATCTCAATATACAAAATGAGTTCCCACAAAAATCTTTTTTTTTCAAAACATCACAATTTTTACTAAATTTGCTAAAGTTTTCCCTACTACAGTGAAACATTTTATTCGAAACAGCGACAATTTTCATTAAATTTCCTAAAGTTTTCCCTACTGCAGTGAAATATAATTTTCTAGTGAAACATTTGATTGTTACATTTTTTGCGAATTACTACTCAGAAAAAAATGTTGATTACAAACAATTAATACATAATATAATAAATCGTGACATCTATTGTCCCCTAACAGCACAATTCAAATCTTAAATCCGAGATAAACCCAAATCGTGTTTCATTTTGTGGTTAATGTGCCGCAAAATGGACAGTTTGGGAGATTCAAGTGTTATGTAAGAAAAAAGGGGATGCAATTGTGCTTGAGTTGGGTGATGAGACCGAGGCATTTAAGCGTAAAGTGGTGAGGATCTTTTAGGTTGGTTTTCCTTAATTTCAAGACACAGGCCGCACAGGATGATATCGACTACTTTAATTCCGGCGCACGACGAGAGGACGCGAAACGTGCACGGTTGAGCAAAACGAGTGTAGTAGTTTTACCAACACCTAGTGAAATATTTGAACAGACAAGTACACGAGTAGAGAGAATACACATACACACAGATTGCCACGAGAGGCGGGAGAGTGTAGACATGTAGCGCATACGCCGTCGCGACGGAGGCTGCGGCTACGCGGCGCCTACCAACCACCATCTATAATCTCTATGCGGATATCGATTTTCCACCCTGTATTTCCTAAATTTATGCAAACTAGCACCCCCTTACTACGTATGTCGGCCCCATTCATCTAACGAGCTCACCCAAACCATCCCATCACTATCGTTGTCTCACCTATCTTTTCATAACTCTTCCAAAGGGCAAAAAAGAAAGCCAGAGAGGCAGAGAAAGTCGCAAAGAATAACAAACGATAAAGTCACTTTAAACGAATCTCGATTTCTAATTAACAGAAATTTAATACGTCGACTTGTAATTGCTCGAGATAAGAGGGATTTATGAATTAAGGGTCATGATAAAAAGGATTATTAACGCGAAAGGGTTTTTATCTCTTTCGCAAAACAGGGTTATTATCACAAATAATTTTGAAAATTTAAGGCCTCAAGACATTTTCTCCAATAAAAAAAGTGCCACAAAACATTTTTTCCAAAGAAAAATGCCACAAGATATTTTCTCCCAAAAAAGAGTGCCACTAGACATTTTCTCCAAAAAAGAGTGCCACTAGACATTTTCTCCAAAAAAGAGTGCCACTAGACATTTTCTAAAAAAAAAGTGCCACAAGACTCGTTTTCTGTTTTGGAGATGAAAATGTCTTGGTACAAGATACCAGTTGAATAGTTGATAAATTTATCATTATTCAATTTATCGACTTGATTTTGTGCAACTACTTGCACTTAAGGTCGTGTCCAATATCCTGAATGGTAATCTAGGGATCTACCGTTACCTTTCTTTATTCCTGAAGCTGTATGTCTTTCAAACGTGATAATAAATTAAACATTCACGACAAAAGGTTTCCTAAGACAATTCCCGAAGTTCCAAAGCTGTGTTTTTTTAGTTCAAGAAGAAGTTTCACAAAAAAAAGTCGATTCAATATCGATAAACTTATCAACTTATTCTTGTGGCGCTACTTACGCTTCACCTAAAGATGTCGCTTTACAAAGCGATCATTTTTGGAGATCATTTTACGAAACCTTGAAGTGTGACATGAATGTTTGATTTATTGCTTTTGAAAGAATGGAAAAAAAGAAAGATAAAGGTAGATTCCTAGATTATCATCTGGATTTTGGAAATGGCCTTAAACTAGAAGAGATGTTTATTATGTTTGAAAAACAACTTCAGGAAAAAGAAAAGATCTTTAGATTATCATCAGGCTCTTGTACATGGCTTGATATGATATTTATTTTATTTATTAAAGATAAAGATATTTATTTTATTTATTAAAGATAAAGATATTTATTTTATTTATTAAAGATAAAGACATAAAGACAAGGTCCACAGACCTTGAATTCCTTGAAAACCTTGAATAGTACTTGAATTTTTTTTTCACCTTGAAAACCTTGAATTATACTTGAATTTTATAACAAAACCT
>WNHD01003156.1:0-13275 GCA_011057455.1 Ganaspis sp. Gsp50
AAATAGAATGTGAATAAAATTAAAGATTTTCAAATAAAATAACTAAATTATAGTCATAAATGGGAAACTTCAAAGGAAGTTTCGGAACGTTTTTAGAACATTTTTGGAACGTTTTTAGAGCGTCCGTAAAACGTTTTTAAAACTTTCTAAAGACGTTCTAAGACCAGACATAAGACGTTCCTCGAACGTTTTAAAAATGTTTTTATTACGTTACAGGAACAAAGTGTAGTGTTCCGGAATGTTTTGGAACATAAAGGGACGTTTTAGGAACGTGTTTAGAACGTTCGATTGCCCACTGGGAGCATTTAATTTATTATAATTAAAGTAACCAAACTCGTTAAGTAATTATTTCATGTTTGTTGAAGTGTTTTTTAACTTTTTTAATTATTTTTATAGATCAATTTATAAAGGACGTTCTAGAAACTTGTCATATACGTGAAAATTCAGCAAAGATGTTTCTTATCAGATGGAACTTCATTCCTCTGTTATTTTTTAATATTTTTCGCTCAAATATTAGGATTGTTTGCACAACATATGCCTCTACGATAAAAACATAACAGTATCCGCTGATCATTCAAAAAATATATTTATTTTGCTAAATTACTAGAGGAAAAAATGGAAAAAAATTACAAATCATAAAATTGTCTTTTTCTTTAGTTTTGTTATTTGTATATTCGAAATAAAAAGTAAACTATATCAGCAGACACGTATACATTTTCAGGTGAAAAAAAAATTATTTCACTTCTCATATGTAAACGCGAAGTCAGAAATTTTTTTGGAAAAAAAAAGTCAATTTTGTTTATTTATGGGCATTTATGACATAAACATTGTTCATATATATGAAACTAAGTTTATAAATCGTATTTTCATTACCTAGAACCTACGTACGTCATCTTACAATAAACGTACACTGGATTTACTCAATAAACAATATCATACACAAATAAAACTGAATTATTTCACTTGAACAGACACGATTCCGTGACGATTAGGAATTGGAATTTTTTTTTTATAAAAATATTAAAAAGTTACGTTTAATTTGTCTACTGACACCTCAAACAAACCGATTTAAAACAAAGAAAGTCGGTGTCACGAAACGGTTGCGGCCACACTGGGGTAACCAGTTACCCCCTGTCGATAAAGCGAACGCTCAAAGCACCGTCACGTGTTTTACGACTTCTTATGTAATTGAGTAACATCTCGCATTTGTCTACTATTGGCAGAAGTTGTTACTTGTATTAATTTCAAAAGTACATGAACTTGCAAAGGACAATGTACATGAACACGTAAATTGGATTGGGACACGTACATGTACATAAACATGTGTATGTACATCCATAATATTAGGGTCAAATGACTTTTTGTGTCCATGAACACGTATACGAACATGTACAAGAACATGCACAAGAACATGTATATGAACATGTACATGAACATGTACCCCTATTGAAAAAAACTACCGCAAATACGACCGCAAAAACGACCACAAAAACGACCATAAATGTGGTCACAAATACGACCCTAAAAATGACCATCAAAACAGTCGCGAATTTGAAACAGCATTTATGCCCATAAGAAGGGTCGTGTTTGGGGTCGTTTTTATGGTCGTATTTGAGGTCCTTTTTATGGTCGTATTTGGGGTCGCTTTTGGGGTCGTTTTTACGGTCGTATTTGGGGTCACTTTTACGACCATATTTTAAAAAATCTGATTTATGTATTTATAATTAATATTTAAAATCAGAAAATTATTTTTTTTACAAATTAAATTAGGTTTCTTTAATGAATGTCACTTTTAGGTGTAAAATGCATTTAAATATTTTTATTTTATACTATTTGTCATCTATAAACATACAGATAATAAAAATTCACATAATTTTAGAAATAGAAGTATTTATTCAAGTTTAAAAAATAGGTACATTTAGATAAAGAATGGTTTTTTTCGAACCTTAATAACGAGAAAGAGAATCTACTAATTATGTTTTTTTAGTATTAAACCTTTAAGAATCTTTTACATATAATTCTTATAAACCGATTGCCTGCAAAAGTTCCTTGCTTTCTGAGTACCATATCAGCCCAAATATAGTAAATTTGGAACGGGGCAAAGATATTCAGCATCATTAATTCTAATAAAAGCACAAATAGTCTGGATAGAATCAGTATTTATAATTGATACATTTTCAGCTCGAGATAAAATTTTTTTGAAAAATGTGCATTGATTGTGGAATGCATTGACCGTAGTAATGTGTTTGCAAATCGTAAATTCAGTCTCATATTTTTCATTAACTAGAAAAAGATGAATTTGTATAAGAGAACCATCCTCAAGTCGTGCGTAACTATTTTCAGAACGTTCTTCTTGATACTTCAACGTTGAATATGTACATTTCTCTTTTATAATTCTTTTGTAAGAAACAGTTTCTTGGGGTAACTGAAACAAGTCAGTAAGAGATTTTTTAACTCGTCTAGCTGTACCAAAATATCGGACTGATTTTAATTTGAATGTTTTCCTGGTAGTTTTTCCATCTAAATTAAAGTATAACTCTTTCACACGAGCAGAAGATTGGTGAAGAATTTCATTTCGCAAAATAATGTCACATTTGCGCATGGACAAACTGCGGCACACCTGATTTGTGACGCCTTTTGCAGCTTTTATTGTTTTTAATAGCCTGCCATTAGCACTCTCAAAAGGGTAAGTAGAATGGGTATATGAAGGGCCCCAGTTGCCTAATGATGTTACCCAATGCAGTGACTGATGCACGTTATACGTCATCGCTGCTTTTGTGTAATATTCTTCAGTATGCACTACAAAACGTTTTATCATATCTTCTAATTTTTCAAGATCATGCCGTGTAATACTTTTTTGAAGAGATATATGTGTTGCCTCGACGAATAAAGCCCAGTGTGTAACATATTTATTTTCTAGATATAATTTAAGAATAGGTAAACTGTAATAGAGAATCCAATTCTCCCATTCTTTCCCCTTCCAGTGCGCTCTTTCAGTTAACGATCGGGTCAATCTCATAGTCTGATGAGGAACCGATATCTCAGACAACATTTTGTCAATTTCTTTGATCTTTGATGACAAAGTTCTCGGTAAAGGTGAGTCTTTGCTATTAAACCAATAATCGCTGAATTGTCTAGCGATACCGAGCCTAGAGAAATGTAAATCATCAGGTGTAAAACCTGAAACGATGTTAAATTTTCGCAAATTAATTAGAGGTGATACATGTTTCACTCCAAACGTATTTGAGTTAGAAGTTGACGATACAGCAGGTTGTTGGCATGTTTGAGACGAATTGGAAACAGCAAAGTTAGCAGTTTCAGTAGAAGGTGCAGCAAGTTTCACAAGTAATTTCATACATTCTACCATACTTTCTTCAGTTCTGTTATCTGATGCCGCGTCTAAAATAGGATATTTCCAAGAGCCACCGGTGTCCTTAGAATTTCGTATATATTCGCCTTTATGTATGCACCAGCTACATCCGTATTGACCGTTATATTGTGTTATGCCCTGCATGAAAGTCCGACAAACTGCATCTACACAGCAACAGATTGCATATGCTTTAATAATTCGCTTCTCTCCATTTATATTACATCTAAAACCAAAGTCACTCAATTTATTCATTTTTTCAATAAACCCTTCTAGGAAAATATTCATATCTGGATTTCCCTTACCGAACCATAAACCACAAATAATACGTTCAGCAATTCTAACGTCAATAGGTAATTCGTTTACCATTATAAAAATCGGATAAGCTGAAATGGTTGAGCTTTCAAATCTGGCCCCTCCATCAGAATTAAAAACAAAAGACACATATTTTGTTCTGAACTAAGGATCTAAGCTGTTTACAAATTTCCTATACTCTGCTCCATCGTAAATATCGTTATAAACACAATTTTCATGAACTCTTTCTTTCATAACATAATCGTAGTAATCTGAGTAACGTTCTAATAATTCCTTAATATCAAATTTGACATCAAATGTGACGTAAAAATTTTCAAAACATTCATTGAGTAAAATAATTTTCTGACAAACTGGGCATTCTTTCTGTCGATCCGACCTATTAAAAGTATCTACATAGGACCCACAATTTGAACAAATGGCATGATAATTTACAAAATCCGTGGAGAAAAAGAGCTTATCAACCTTGTATCGAGTGTCTGGCAGTACAGGTTTTGCAAATGTTGTATTTACGGTCTAGAATAACTGCGTTACAGCAGTATGTGTTAGTTCATTCACAATGGCAAATTTTAAGTAAATCAGAAGAAGTTCACCGCGACTGATCTCTGTTGGTACTGAAATTGGATGTAAGATGTCCTTTGATTTCATCATCTGCTGAAGTTCGTTATTTGAAAGTAACAAATCAATTACTTCATTCCCATCCTCATCTAAGATTCTGTTTTCTTCATCGTTTGTCACAGGAAAGTCATTCGCATCCATGTGTTCTTCATAACAATAATCATCTTTTTTATCTGACGCATAAGAATCACTATCATCATCAATTATTCTATCGTGAGAGTCAATGAATTCACTCTTATTATCGATACTCTCTGCATCATTAGTACAATCCTGTGGCAAAGAATGCGCTCCTTCTGGAATCATCTGAAATACATGTATTTTGTGAAATTTTGAAAATAATGATATATCTGTAAAAATACCCTGTGAGTCGTAACAAATATAAAACTAATTAATTACTGAGAATGAAAATAATTTACTACAACATAGAAAACCATTATAAAGATAAATATTAAACATTGAAAAGTTGTTATTTTCAATAAAATCGGATGACTTACACAATCCCACAAAAAAATGTGTATGTGATCTGAGGGCCTGACCTTGATTACATTATGTTTTTGGGGCCTCTGTATCCAAAACTGGTATTTACCCAGGTGAAAATATTCTCGTAAAATACTACGTTGAAAATCACGTGCATATTTTTTGTGTAAATGCACGTAGAAATTTAGGTGCGATTAATTAAGTCACGTGGAAATTCAAGTAGCGATTTAGAACCTTCTTCGTGCATTTCCACGTGCATTTCTACTTAAAAAATTTTAGCTTATAGTTTAAGCTAGTTTAAGCTAGTAGTAAAAAATAATAAATATATCATAAAGTAGTCGAAATTACTAGTAGTCATTAGTCGAATTAAAAAAACCAACTTAATGGTTACTATCAATGGTAATTAATTTCATAAGAGAATGATTATTTAATGGTAGCTCCTATATCGGACTGCGGTTTGTTGTGTTAATGAAGTAAATAAATAAACTGTTCTATAATCAACGTGAGACATTTTGTTATAACTGCATCAACATAAAATACCAACCTGATTTTTATAAACACCATCTTCATCAACAATCATCTCATAATTAGAATGGTCTTCCTTCTGAAATGATTAGAAAAAAATGTTGATACATATTACTAAATTACTAAAGTATGACTCTGAAGTTCGCAACGTTTTTTTCGTCTACGAGAAAACTTCAATATCATACTATAGTAACATTAAGAATACTTTTCATTACTGAGGCTACTTAGGGGGTATGTACAGTACCTTTCAGGAATGGCATTTCTAATTTCACA
Source organism: Ganaspis sp. Gsp50 (assembly GCA_011057455.1). Taxonomy (NCBI): domain Eukaryota; kingdom Metazoa; phylum Arthropoda; class Insecta; order Hymenoptera; family Figitidae; genus Ganaspis; species Ganaspis sp. Gsp50. Next base: position 5,573 of record WNHD01003156.1, read on the forward strand.
TGTCCGCATATTTTATAATTGTCTTACTTTATATCAGAATCAATTCTGTAGAATGAAGTAAGTAAATCATAGAAAGTGGTCAAAACATGTCAAATTACAGGCTTCCCAGAGGAAAGCCATACCTGAACAGTACTGTACATTCACAATCCAAACGCTTTAAACTTAGCTTTATCTTCACCCTACTGAAAATTTCTGTACAAGAACTTGAACAAGATCTACAGTGGAACTTGTACCAGATCAACTGCTGAACTTACAAGATCTTGTACAAGTTCTGCATAAGAAATTGGACAAAGAACCTGCACAGGAACCTGTATAAGATCCTGTACATGAACATTAGCCACAATAAATTTTAATTGTACCACAATTGTATTGATCTTGTACAATTGATCTTGTACAAGATCTTGTACAAGTTCAGCAGTTGATTTGGCACAAGATCTACTGTAGATCTTGTACAAATTCTTGTACAGGAATTTTCAGTAGGACATCTCTCTTCACGGAAAAAAATAGTTCGATAAATATTCCCAAAATCGTACAAGAATGGCGGATACGGGAGTAATTCAATGAATACTGTGAAACTTTCAACAGAATGCTTACAAAAGCATCTACGATCCGTTATAAGCTATTTAAGAAGCTTTCTTAACCAGTTCTATTTTTGCGTCATAACGAAAAAGAAAAAACTCATCGTCAGGATTCGAACCTGGGTCCTCTGACATGAACGGCGCCTTGTGCCACATTGTACCACTCGGCCACACAACTCATGTAAAGAAATATTTAAATGGCTTTTATGCGGAAAGCAACTTTCGCTTACCTTCGTTCAGCGTGCGTTTAGTTCTTCTGAAATAGTTTGGGAATACTTATTAAACTTCTTTTTTCCGTTTTCTGACAGAGAAAAAGACAAACGAGTGGTTGGTTCGCTCAGATCATTTGCCTCCTAAGCACCCTAAGATTCACATAAAGGAAAAAATTTTTACTTGTAACATGAAACCCGGTTAAAAATCCATGTACATATTCATGTACATGGAATTGAAACATGAACATGTGCATGGACAAATACATGATCATATACATGTAATACTTGCTAATGAGGTCAAATGAATTCATGAATGTGAACACGTACATGAGCACGTGCATTTACACGTAGATGAAAATTAATTTAAATTTGCAAAAGTTAAATAGTTGTACAGTAGCTTTTTATGGCTCCGACAACTGCGTAGTATATTTTTAGGCGTTAAGAGAAAGAAGGTAATTATAGCAAATATTTTTTGTTATAAATTTCTAATATTTAAAAAGCTATACATCTACATGTACGTGAACACGCACAGGAACATGTACATGAACCCATTGGGCATGAATACAAGGTAAATATATGCACAAACATGCACAAACATGCGCATGTTCATATTCATGTTCATGTACATGAACACGTATGTGTACACGTACATGGATTTTCAAACGGGAATACTAACCAGATCTTGGGAAACATTATCTTCATCAATAATCATTTCATGTTGATCCTCATTCTGAAACAATTAAAAATAAAGCAACCAATGGAAATTAATTTTATTTTTTGATGTCAGTGTACATGTGATCATGTGTACTTAGCAGTTTTAAAAAATAATGTTACATATTTCTATTAATTTGAAAGAATATAAGGTCACCCGTAATCGGCCAGTTGAAATAATCAATTCGTTAATTTTACTATAATAAAAATTGCAATTACTGTTTTTCTATTTTACCCAGTAAAAATGTTAAATTTATGAGGCTGCATTTTGAGTTGGTAGTAAAATTCGTAGTGGTCTGTGTTGGCACGAATTAAAACACTTTGACGAATTCGACAAATGCAAAAAGAATTTGAAAGAAAGTGAAGAAATAATTGAGTTATTGTAATTACTATGCTACGTATTAGATTTATTTAAAAAAAGGAGTTAAAAATAATCGTTTATAACATTGTGTTTTTAATTCGTCCTTTAAATATTTAATTAATATTCATTTATTTCCCGTGGGAGTTTCTGGATTCCTATCGGGCGCGTCCCCAGGTGTCGGATAGGAAAATGCCTCCTTGATACCAGGTGGTACCGGTGAAATGAAATAGCCGGCGTGGACCAAAACCAGATAGGGGTAGTACCCCAATAAATTAATCAAAAAAATGATGGGGAGGATACCCCAGTCAGTTCGACAAGCGGACAAAGCGTTTTCAGTAATGCGACTGAAAAAGACCTGCAGTAGAGCAGAGAGGGCAGAGAACGCAGTAAAGTGCTCAGAAAAGAAGAGGCGGAGTGCCTCGACAAGATTACAGTTTAGGTCGAAGAAATGATGAAGGCTTGCCTGAAGCAAAACAACGTGTCAATGACCATCAAGGACGGTCTGAAATTTGTCAAAGAATGGGATGACAAAGAATCGGCCAAGCACGTAAAAGCAAACAGGTGTGATCTGCGGTATAACCAAGGTCGGCAGGACACCGAGGACGGCCGTAAACTGTGGCAGAAATGGCGGGAAGGCATCCAGGTGCAACAGATTCGGAAGGTCGTCTTGGAGAACCAAAGAATTAAGAGGAAAAAAGAGGACAGCCCTCTTGGAAATGATCAGAAGAGAAAGCTTAGGAAAGAAGAAACCTTCGCAGAGAAGGTGAAAAGTCCTAATTCCAAGAGAGAAACTCCAAGAACGGTGCCAAGGATAGTCATGAGGCAAGAAGCTCCAAAACCAGAGACGACGCTGATCAGTGTTGCCAAGGGCCAGAGCTTTGCGTCTGTCCCTGGAAAACTTAAAAAGGACGTAGATCCGCAAAACTGCGAAACAAGAGTGGTCGGCGCAAGACCGACTCAAAATGACTCAAAATCGTCATCTGACTTTGGGAACTAACTCCAACAAGAAAGCTTTCGTCACCAAAGTTAAGGAAACCATAGCAGGTATGGCGACTGTCCATGTGCCGGAGGATCAGAGGATAACTCTGGAAATCCGAGACTTGGACAGTCTAACCGAAGAAGAAGAAATCGTAGTAGCCCTGGAGACGGCTTTAGAAATTTCAAGGGAAAACAGGAAGGTTAAGCTTCTCAAAGAAAATAAAAGAAGACTGAAACTAGCGTTGGTAACCGCAACGCGCCGAAAAGCAACAATTCTGGAGCAGCTTGGCCACGTCAAGATTAACTTCCTGAGTTGTTGCGTAAAAAGACGTGTTGCGGAAATCAGATGTCACAGATGCCTAGGTTTCGGGCACAAGGCAGTACAATGCAACGGAGTGGACAGATCTTGCGCATGCTTTAAATGCGAAGACGCTAGCCACACAGCTGCTAGTTGTAGTAAAAAGGAACCTCGCTGCTTTTTGTGCAGCGAAACAGAAAGAGCGGCCTGTGACCACATCGCGGGCTCCGGCAAGTGCGCAGTCTTTCGGAAACTTCTGGAAGCTGTAAAACACGAGGAGGCGCTTCGGCGCAGGTAAGGAAGTAAAGGGAAAAAGAAAGAATCCTTGGGGTCTCTGAGGATCGCGGATCTTAGTCCTGCGTGTCATTGATCCGCCGGGGACTTAGGTACTCGGCGGATCCACGACTGGACGGACTGTTCTGCGTTCATTCGAGAGATTCCAGGATTCAAGCGGGTTTAGTGGGTAGTCTCAACGGAGTACGGGGGGTGTACATGCTTTCATCGCGGAACCCCTATTGTACCTAATGCATTTTCCCAAATCTCGAAGAAAAAAAATATATGTATATATTTTTTTTCTTAAATAAAATAAATAAATGTATAATAAAATAAATAAAATATAAATGTAATATAATATAAATGTATAATTAAATAAATGTATATATCTATACATTTATTTAATCAGTGGATTATACTTAATTACAGAACTATGTTCATAAAATTTCGTTACGTATAAATAATAAATACAATTTTATTTTTTATATGAGCGTATATTTAATAAATATTTAGACAAATTAAAAAAATAGTGCTATTAATGATTATTTTCAACCCTTTTTTTAGGCCTTGGAGCGACTTGAGGGATTAAAAAAAGTCGAAAAAGTCGATGAAATATCTGATGGCTTTTAATTTAAATATTAGTAAAATTAACTAAACAAACGTAGTTATTATTCCAGAAGTCTTAAAAACAAAACCATAATGGCTGTAATAATGAAAATCATACAAATTTACTAATTTAAGAGACATTTTTAGGACATTTGATGGAACAGGACGTCAGTACTCACGTGATCCTAAGGGGTAATCCGCCTAAGATGTCCCTCCCCCCATCGACATATTGCAAAAAATTATGTAGTTAGTTAATTAAACAAGTTAAAAACAATGTACGTTTATTTTGTTAAACATCCCCTTTAAATATTATGACATAAAAACCATATAAATTTTTAAAAAGACAATTAATGTTTACGTTGAAAAAAAGAGAATTTTGGCCGTCTTAGGTTACTTAGTAGGTAATAGACACGCTGTCCCCTCTTTAAATTTCTAACTAAAATTTTACGATATTTACATTTTGGTGTAACTATTACTTTTAAAAATTACTAAAATAAGGTATAAAGAATACTAAAAAGAGATTATTTATAGAATATGGTCTTGAAAACATGAAAAAACAATAAATAGAAAATGTTTAATTTTAAATAATGTTAATTGCTCTTTGATAAAAGATAAACAAGTACTTTATAAATAACATTTAAATGATATAAAATTTTGAGTTTTAAAATCAATTCTTCTTGTTTTTATACGTCAAGATGATTATATCACTCAACAATTGATTAAAGAAATGTTGGGACTCGTAGTGATTGTTAAATTTTGATATTTCTTTTTTTATGTTTTTGTTTTGTTTAATATATTCCCATAATTTGAATTGACCGCCTTTTCATTCTCAACAGAATGTGTACCTAATCTACAAACTCTAATATTCAATTTTTTCGAAAAAGGTAACTTTCCTTCTCCATATCGATATTTTTCGATTTCTATTCTGCAAACCTTTATACTTAAGTATTTATTTTAATAAATTAAAACTTCATTTAACCGAAAAGAGTGCAAAAAATTCGGAACGTCGTCGTTTTCGAACTCGTCAAAGTGTTCTAATTCGTACCAACACAGTGCGCGAATCCAGCTTTTTTACAGGATAACAAAAGAATGTTGGTTTGTCCACATTTTGGAATTATTATATTAATTTTTTTAAAATATTTTAAGAAAATGTTCTTAAAAAGAGAAAAGTTTATCTACCTGTATATGTTCGTCTTTTCGTTAAATAATTTTATAATTTGATTTATGAATGAATCAGACAAATATTGGACGTGAGGTTATCTTCTTTTGTAATATTTTGCTTTTTAAAATGAAAACAAAATCTGTTATTGCAAATTTTTTTAGTCAAAAGGTGCAACGACTGTTTCCATATGTACAGCTTAACAAATGTAAAGAAGAGAATGTTCTTAATTTATTTATTTATTTAGCCTATGTGAGACGATATATGAGAATTCTATATAGGATTCTACATGCATAGCAGCACATGGGAACTGTCCTATGTAGAATTCTTCAGTAGGAATGTCCATTTCATTGGTTTATTCTGTTTAACATAATATGTGACACCCTTTTAAATAAAAAAAATTGCAATAAAAAATTTTGTTTTACATTTAAAAAAGCAAAACAATACACAAAAGCTTACCCTACTTCCAATGTTTGTAAGATTCTTCCTTAATTAAAAATAATTATTTACAATATAAAACTAATAAAAGTAAGAATAAAAAATAAAGCCTGCACCCATTTCGCTAGATTCGTGTCAAAATAAGAGAAATGATTTAGTTCGTCCGCTCGTAAAACTACATCAGTTGGGATGACAGGCGGAATAAGAGAAATGAATTAATTCGCCCGTTTAATTAAAAAATCTTGTTTAAACAAAACGAGCGAAATAAGACAAATCGGTTAATTTGCCCACAGTGATGAAAAATTATGCCTGGACTTCGGGTTTTACCGGTAACATATATATTATATATAAAATAAAATTATTATAATTTCATTTGTAGTTAATTAATAATTATTATATATTATTATGATATTAGAATATTGATTTTATACTTTTTGAACATGTTTTTAAAGCAACTTTTTTCTATTTCCCACCCTACCAGAAAATTTCCCACTTCAGCTGACATTAAAAAATTTCTAAAAATCCATAAATTGAAGGGTTGGACCCCATAAGGTGTTACGCGTGAATTTAGGCTGAGAAGTATTGTCCTGAAACACGATTTTTCGAATGTTTTTAATTGTAATTTTAATTATCAATTCTTATGTAGGATATCAAGGCCTATCTTTTTTTCATGTGGAAAAAATTTGTAGTTTTTCTAGTATTTTTAATAAATTAAAAAACTAAGATTTCGAAAAGTGAAAAATTTTAATAATAGTAGACATTATTTCTTCCATTGTTGCAATAGTAGATCAATTTATTCGATTTTGGAAGATAAAAGGATTAAAAAATGAAAAACAATTTTCAATTTTTAAAAAATAATGACGTTTCGATAGCTTGGTTCGCTACGCCATCATCAGAAAAACTTTAATATTTTATCACTTCAGTTCGTGATAAATTGGACAATTTTGAAGATTTCTTAATAGAACCAAAACGAAATTGTTGGTTATACTATTATGAAATTAAATGTACAGAAAAAAAGTTATTATCTTTATAAACAAGAAAGTAAATAATATTTTTCCAAGGCATTGCAAACATTGTGTACGTAAAACTTTGAGCGTTTCGTTTAACGTGCTAAAGTTGCGGAAAATTTTTCTTATAATAAAAAAGTTGTTTATTAAACTAAAAAGAAATTTTTTGAAAAATTTAAGCAAAATCGTTCTGCTTGTTCAAAAGATATAACCTCTTTTATATTTTATAGCGCTGCACGCATACACACTCCACGCACAACAAACAAAATAAATGGGTAAGCATTTAACAGCGCAGAGCTATAAAATATAAAAGTGGTTATATCTTTTGAACCACTAGTACGATTTTGCTGAAATTTTCTAAAAAAACTTCTTTTTATCTTAGTAAACAACTTTTTAATTATAAGAAAAATTTGCAGTAACTTTTGTACGTTAAACGAAACACTTAAAGGCTTACCTTCAAAATCTTTGCAACGTCTTGGAAAAATATTATTAACTTTCTTGTTTATAAATATAAAAACTTTTTTTCTGTACGTTTACTTTTATAATAGTATAGTCAACAATTTCGTTTTAGTTCAATTAAAAAATCTTCAAAATTGACAAACTTAACACGAGTTGAAGTGAAAAATTATTAACATTTTTCACTTTTCGAAATGTATTTTTACGAGCGGGCTAACTAATTCATTTCCTTTATTTCTCCACAAAACGGGCGAAATAGTCACTTGATTTTTAAATTCAACTTTAGGTTATATTTAGCAGATTAGTGCATTTTTAAATAAATCACAATAGAAATAAGTAGTAAACATTTTTTAAAACTATTTTTCACTTATTCTTGCATGATAATTCCATAAGTTTATTTCCTACTTTCATGACATATTCTGTAGATATTGTGACGTGGCCTCTCTTTTCAACGCCGTCGCGGGGAAAAGAGAGACGCGCGCGAGTGGTCACGTGCACAATACGAGGTGGATAAAAAAGTCTGGTTCGTGGTGGAGGAGAGACCGTTTTACGCTGAGCAAAACAATCTCTCACAGCCACTCTTTTCTTACAACGCGCTGCAAGCCACGCTCTTCCGGCTTGCAGCA
>WNHD01003157.1:0-13272 GCA_011057455.1 Ganaspis sp. Gsp50
TTTTTATTTGGATGCACAGCATCCTTAATTGTGACTTCTAATCTGGTGTTTATTTTAATAAAATTTAATATTCGGCTTTTCAATTAATAAAAGTCGAAATATTGTGCGTGGTAAATTTTACCACGTCACACAACATACAAATGTTTTATACACATATGTTCATACATATAAATGCAAAAATAATCATACATACAAATACACACAAACACACTTAAAATTGATTGGTCCTCTTTGTTTAATATCACCAAAGTATAAAACAAGTTATCAGCCACTATCTTGGTTCGAATTAAAGATTTAAAATGTTAAAATACACTTAATGTATTTTAACTATATTTTTAACAAAACGGTTTTAATAATTTAAATAAATATTGTATGCGTTGTTAAAATTGTATCAAAGGTAATTTCGGGTGGTATGAATTATTATAAATGAATATTCGAAACGATGATACGAATTTAAATTATTTGTAATGTGAACAATGTTGCAAATAATTTTTAACAGGCAAATATAAACAATATTTCTGACAATTACACATAAATTAAGAGCAATTTCAAAAGAAAGAAGTTACAGAGATCTAAATTTTCAGTGATTTATTTTTGATTGGGGTTCGTTTATTGATTCAGCACTATGGGAGCTTTTGTTACAATGTTATTAATTATTTATAGAAAGTTTATTTAATTCATAACAAACATATAAGGAAGAGGAAAGAAAATATACGAGGAGAAAAACTCAGGTTATAGGACAGAATGAGTAATTTAGGGTTTTGAATTTGAAACCGTAACGAATATAATCGTAAGTTATCGATATTCTGAAATTTAACAATGAAATATCGTTTGGTGTGACAAATCAATACGAAAAATTAATTAGTAATACAATTTATTACTAATTGACTTTTTTCGAGTGGTTCCTCAAATTCAAGGATACAGTTTGTAGCAAGGATATGACTACAATATTTCAAATTATACTTAAAATATAGATTTAATTATGTTGGAAGTCGTCGCGAGTATGATTGCAAGCTATCGAAATACCGAATTTTAACAACCAAATGACGCTATTTAACTTGATTTTAACATCGGAAACCAAAAATACTATAAACTGACTATTCAGACCTGTTTGATTTAACTTGGAAATCTAGTATCAATTTAAATTTCAGAAAAGGGCATAAACCGATGGGACAGGGGTTCTAATGATCTTAACCGAACGAAGAACCAAAGGAAAATGTCGGCAGTAGCCGGGAGTCTTCTGCTTTTATGGAATTCACAATTGTTCTAGTATTAGTACTAGTATTCATATCCAATTTATCAATGTATAGATCGATAAGATGGGGATAATCGGAGTTGATACCAGCGTGTGTCATCTCCAACTAAGAAGAAGTGTAAAAGGGAGGGAGCGACCAATATAAGTCGAGTTAGATCATCGAATAATTCAATTACATATTGTTAAAAATATAATTTTGAAATGAAGAATAATTTTGTTTAAAACAATGCTAATTTAAATAATATTTTAAAGATAGCATTGTTACGCGTATTACGTAATAGTTAAAGTATGCATACTTTCTTTCATGCTTGAATAAGTACATTTAATACAATTTATTAATTATTTAAAATAATTTTGATACATATAAATATTTAGTATATTTCTTTAATTACATTCAGTGTTCAATATCCTAAGTCTCAGTTTAAAACGGTATCTTAACAAACGTGAAATCATACATTATGTAAGGTATTTAAAGCTAAAAAGGCAAAGGGCATTTACTCTTGCTCCATATCACGTTTCTCTTTTTTAGCGTATTTGTTTATGATACGTGCGAGATGAAAACGTGACATTAAGTCTTGCTTTTCTATTTCTGTTTTTGTAAATCGATGGGAACAAGGAATTACTTTATTGATATAGTTTAACTTTTAACAAACTTCTCTAATATCAATTTATATATTATTAGAAACCAGAATTTAATCTAAAATGAAATGCAACTCTTTAGCATTGATTTCTGATTTAACCAATTCATGCTGTACGGAATCAGTCATAAAAATTATGCGATCGAGCTTCATGAAATTATCAATTCTGATGTCTGTTTATGTTACGTGTGAGACCAGAATGTGTCCAAGTAATATCTTCGAATCGATTCGCACTCCTGTAAATCGGTTCTGCAAGTGCAATCATTATGCTTGCATGTTTCTAATATTAATACTAAAAAAATGATGTTAGTATAAACGTAACAGATAATAACATGAATCTAGTTCAGTTCACTGAATTACGTTATTAATTTGTTCTTTTTCAAACCAGTCGTTTTTTGTTTTTTACAACGTTCACTTTTTCAATTATTTCGTCCGCTATACTCGATCCACCGTTTTAAAATTTGGGAGTCTGGTTGCAGATCTGTAATCAACGACATCAAAAACCATCAGGTAATACGTTTTTTTTAATATTTTCGTCCATCATATTCGATACGCCATTTTGAATTTTGGAATTATGACTGCTGATTTGTAATCAGCGACACTGAATATTCTAGGAACACTGCAGTTTTAATGATATCTAACCTTGGGAGTAGATAAGTTCCTGGGTTCATTATGGGTTTGGGCTTATTTCAAAGAGCAAAATTCATCTTTAATTACTGATAATAAAAAAGATCGTAACACTTTAGGATTTGCACCACTATTTTTTAAAAATGTCCAAAAACGCTATTTTTAGGGGTTTCAGACCACCTTTTCTCGAAAACCTGACGTGATGGAAAATTTTTGAACTTGAATTCGTGTTTAGCGCGAAAATTCCCTTCGAAAACACTAGGTCCGTTCTAATTCGCTTAAGAAAAGTTGAAATTTGCAGGGCTGTGTTATTAACCTTAACTGATAGAAATCTGTCAGAGAGGTAGCTTTCAAAAAATGTTACAAGGCTGTCACACATTCTCAATGCACGAAGTTTCGGCACAAGGATACCGTGATCTACCTTATCAAACGCCTTAGAAAAGTCTGCATAGATCACATCAACCTGACTTCCATTATCTAAATTCCGCAGTAAAATATTAGTAAAAACACCAAAGTTTGTGATCGTTGATCTACCCTTACAAATCTATGCTGCTCATCAATTATGGAACTATTATAGAAATCGTTCGATATAAAGTATCAAACAATAAACTTTCAAATATTTTAGTTATAGTGCTGAGAATTGTTATTGGTCTATAATTGAAAATACTTTGTTTATCTCCACTTTTATGCACTGGAACTATAATTCCCTTTTTCCATTCATAAAGAAATACTCCACTGAACAAAGATTTATTGAATAAAATAAATAAAGGAATCAAAAAGGATAAGCAACACGAACGCAGAAATAAGGGAGGAATATTATCAGGCCCAGTACCCTTGCTCACGTCCAGATTCTTAAGCTTATTTATGATATCCTCTCTAGATATACTAATTGACTGAAGACAAATCTATCATTAATTAGTTCAGGAAAGTCAGGCACGTTAAAAATCGAAAGAGTATAAACAAACTTAAGGTAAGTTACAAATAGATCCGCAATATGCTTATTGCTATCAACAGTCTCATCTTCAAATCACATGGCATTAAGTATTCAATTACATTTGCGTGAGGAATTTACATAATTCCAAAAGGTTTTTGGATTTTCATTAATCGAAGCCTCAGTTTTACTAATGTGATTATTATAACATACTTTCGATAACGACTTGCATTGGGATCTGAGATTAGAAAAAGCTAATTAATGATTAGTACAATTAGATCTTTTATAATAATAACTCGTAAACTATCACTCGGTGGCATGCAATATATAAAAAGGCTAAAAACAATCTTCCCGAGTCAAATCCAGGTCTAATAAATAAAAAACTTTTTTAACGTTTCGATAGCACAGCAATCCTCTTCAGAAACTGACATTTTTATTTTAACAATTAAAATTTCACCATACAATCACACATTCTTATAATTTTTTAGTTAAATTTTTAGAAAATTAGTATTTACCGAAAAAAGACCATTTTTCTTTTGAATATTAAAATTTGTGCCTTAGCATGTTAGAACAGTAAACTGTTTTGACACTAACAAAAAAGAAGTCAAACACTAACTGACAAGACATCGAGATTTACAAACAATTATATTGTAAACAAATTAACAGTGCTTATAGATAAAGTAATTAAGTAGTTAGAAATAATGGAACAAAATATTGAAATCAAGTATAGAAAATTAATTTCAAGGATTTCTCTTAGTATTTAAATATTGAGAATAATAAAAACTGAGCTTTTTTGTGTCGTCTTTTTTGTTTACAGGCTTTTTTTTGTAAATTAATATAAATCCTTTCAGAAATTCGACGTTTTTTAACATTAGTTTCCCTGTCAAGTATGTCATAATTTTCCCAATCAAAGTCATGGCCTTCAACTTCCTTGTGTGATATTATTACACCGTCATTTGAATTCTTATGTTCATTAAACCTTATTCTAACAAGCCTTTTTGTTTCTCCCACATAAGAAGCAGAGCAGTTTTTACAATTTATTCTATATACAGAATTATTAATGTCAGATCTTTTATTTTTATCTTTACCCTTGACAATAAGATTATTTTGAGTTCATTACATTTTTTGGAAACTGTTAAAATGTTATAGTTTTTTAACATCATAGAAGATTTTTCAAATAAGGAATTAACATATGGTAAACATTTTTTATGTTAGAGGAACAAAAAGGCTTGTTAGAATAAGGCTTATTGAACATAAAAATTCAAATGACGGTGTAATAACATCACACAAGGAAGTTGAGGGCCATGACTTTGACTGGGAAAATTATGACATACTTGACAGGAAAACTAATGTTAAAAAACGTCGAATTTCTAAAATGATTCATAATAATTTAATAAAGCCTGTAAACAAAAAAGACGACACGAAAAAGCTCAGCTTTTATTATTCTCAATATTTAAATACTAAGAAAAATCCTTTAAATTAATTTTCTATACTTGATTTCAATATTTTGTTCCATTATTTCTAACTACTTAATTACTTTATCTATAAGCACTGTTAATTTGTTTACGGTATAATTGTTTGTAAATCTCGATGTCTTGTCAGTTAGTGTTTGACTTCTTTTTTGTTAGTGTCAAAACAGTTTACTGTTCTAACATGCGAAGGCACAAATTTTAATATTCAAAAGAAAAATTGTCTTTTTTCGGTAAATACTAATTTTATAAAAATTTAACTAAAAAATTATAAGAATGTGTGATTGTATGGTGAAATTTTAATTGTTAAAATAAAGATTTCAGTTTCTGAAGAGGATTGCTGTGCTATCGAAACCTTAAAAAAGTTTTTTATTTATTAGACCTGGATTTGACTCGGGAAGATTGTTTTTAGTCTTTTTATGTATAGATGTTTTATTATTTAAGTAGGCCATTTTCTTATTTAGTATCAGTTGTTTTAGTTTTTTAGAAAACCAAACTGAATATTCTGTAGGTTTTAAACAATAAGAGGGCACAAACAAATCAAACGCATGATATATAGTGTTATAAAAGATGACAACAATTTCATTCACTTCAGTGGAAATCAGTTACAAATTCCAATTAATGCTGCATAAATAAGAACATAATCCAGCCAAATTAGCATTTTTAGAATCACATCGATAATAAGGCAAAGTTAACTGTAAGTCATCAATATATGTTGATAAATCAACAACAAAAGACGGGTGGTAACTGTCTACCGGTAATAGATTATCATTAGATATGCTAATGTTACAGTGATTATTTGAATTGACAAATATAAGATCCAAAAGTAATCCATGAATATTAGCAAACGTATTACGTTGTATCAAATCAGTAAAATCCATAGTGTCTAAAATACAATTAACAATTGAAATCTGCTGATTTGATGAATTCAATTTAGGACTACAAATCGGTTCAGTATATGTATCATGATTCCATTTAATAATAGGCAAATTAAAATCTCCTAAAATACAAATTTTTGCTAACAGGAACTTGCTTATAATCTCTTTCAATATTTGACTCATTTCTGAATAAGTTTTTAACGAAGTATTCGGTGGAATATAAAAGCAAGCAATGACAAATAAATTAGAATGTGAGCGATATTTTACAAAAACGGGCTCAATTAACATTGAATTTTTTTAATCAATGAACACTTTAACTCACTTTTAGCCGCTATTAATACTCCACCACCTCTTTTGTGTATTCACGTAAATTCACACCTATCATATTGAAAAACATCGATACCATTAAAACCTAATTCTGCATAGTTTATATTTATAGAGAACCAACTTTCAGTAAAAACAAAGAAACTGAAAGTAAAAAGAAATATGAACTGTCGTAGTAAATGTAGTTTAGAACGTAGGCCCCTTACATTTTGATAGAAGAGGCGAAACTTGTCAAAAGAAGGGGAACAATGACTAGTAGGGGAATCTTCACGCAACGATGGGAGAGTACCCCTTCCAGAGACTTCTCTGGAAACATACACGCCCCCTTTTTTGCACAGAGTGAGATGACACTACTGAATCAGGATTGTAGGCACTGACGAGTTCGTCTCCTGCACCTTTGAACTTTTGCTTATTATCAAAACAGGAATTCCGCTTCTGAAAACCATCCTCAAATTCTCCTCTCCCTTCACCTGAGGAACAGCCATTTGGACTTTTATTACGGAGATTGCGTCTAATTGAATTCTGGTCCGATCCTGAGTGAGCGACATATCTTTGAAAAGATGCGAGCGAGTCGAGTCTTTTTTGACAGCTACAAATGTTGTTAGAAGCACTCTTAGAAATACACGTAGAAGTACACACGTAGAATCTTGCATATTTTAATGTTTAATAAAGTTTAGAGAAACATTCAGAAATTATTGATGCAAATGTGCATAAAGTTAAGAGAAAATTATTACACAATTTTACATTAAATTTGACTAGTCAGTACTTCTGCGCAAACGGACATTTTTATGTTTGCATTAAACTTCAATGTAAAGTTGTCATGCAAGCTTTTCAAGATTTCATTGAAAACTTTCTTTAAAAACTGTAAAGATTGAGTGTTGTATACGCATTACTCTTTGACTTAAATTTATTTGACTTTAAGAAATACATTCTGATCACGGCACTCGCGCTTCCCGCTCGATAGTACGCTCTTTTAAATTGTTTATTACATTATTTTCTTATAATATTACAAAATTTTAAATACGTTTTGTACTCTGAAGTGCAAAAAATGCTATAAAAAGGGTTTAAAATATTTGAAAGTATTTTTTTCAAACAAAGTTTCTGATTAGAATTTCGTAGAAAGAATAACAAGTCCTAATGCCAAGTTGAATGATTGGAAAAAAAATCTGTATAGTTGATTGTCAAGAAACAGATAAATTTTGTACGTTAATGTTAATATTATAGTATATTAATGTTATATTATACTAATATTAGTCAATTAGTATAATGAAAGGTCGTCCTCTTAGGGTATGTAGAAGAAAACGTGTTCAATTTTATGTTGTGCTAAAAAATTTCTAAGGTGTCTTTTTATAAACCACGTAGCTCATCTAGGAGGAGGAGTGTTGGTAAGATGCTGCGCATTGCTACTTGGGGAGAGGGAGAGTTTCCTACCAAAAGGAACGTAGTTTTTTCATAAAATATTTTTTCAAATCACAGTACTTAATTTATGATTATAAAATAATTTTTGTAAAAAATCATAATAATATATTCAATTATTTAGAGATATTTTACATTTTCAAACTTTCTTATTTTTGGTCAGAAATTGCTTTTCAACAAACTTATCATGTAATTTGGAACACATTAAAAACATACCTTTGAAGTTGATTGATAAATTTTTACTTAAGTTATCGATTCACAAATATTAGTTATGTCAACAACTTATAACAATTACCAGGTGTTTTAAGTATTGCGGTGAAACGTAGGTCGACTAGTAATAGAAGCATAGTAACGTTTCTTGAAGAGACATTTGTCCAGCAGACTTATTAAAAATTACAAAATTAAAGATTATTGTTTTGTTTATTTAACAAACAAACAAACTAAGCTGGAGCTTAGCTTGCATTGAAACGCTGCGTAGACTCAGATCTGTCTAGATTGCCAAGATTCAAGATTGCCCTATGTATGTTATGACTAAAAGATTAAACTCAAAATTTTAACCAGAAATAACCATGGCCTTCAAACTTATTTTTGTCGATAAAACTTGTTTTTTTTCAACTTTCCTTGTTTGCTTAATCTGATGAGCCTGTGTCTACAGTATGTTGACTGATTTTATAATCCATTTGGGGGTGAAAAATGGTCTACAGGACAAAAATATTTGTTGTTGATAGTAGTTTTTGAAAAAAGTTTTAAACAAAATTTTGTCAAAAAATGAAAAAAATTATATTTTGGAATTTTCAAAATTTTGACATTTTTAGTCAAAAATGGCTGTCCAACAAAACTAGTCTGTATTTGGGGACACTTAAAAGCCATACCAAATTTGAAGTTGATTGGTTAAATTTTACTCAATTTATTGCGCCACCAATATTTTTCTACAGACGACAGACAGACACTTTTGTAAGAACCATTTTTTTGTATCAGGGGGTCTCAAAACGTCAAAATATGGTAAAATTAGTAAAAGTGAAAAATCGCACATTTTTCATACACTCTCATTATTGATGAGAATGTAAAAAACAATTTTGTCAAAAATTGCCAAAATTGCATTAATTACAGTAATGTTTTTTGCTTTACACTTATTTCGACATATTATATGAATTCATAAAGAAAAAAATAAAAGATTTTCTCCATTTTTTGCAAAATTACATGTTTCTGAGTTTCAATTTTTCACTCTCAGTTCAATTTTTTGTACATTAAGAGTAAAAAATGTAACTTTTAACTTATTTGTGTCAATAAAACTTAATCTTTTTTCAACTTTCCTTGTTTGCGTAATCTGATGAGAATGTGCCTACAGTATGTTGACTGATTTTACAATCTGGTGGGGGAGGGGAGTTGAAACTTAATTTTTCAAATAAAATTCTCACGCCCAAAGGTGATATAAATTTACGTAAATAATAATTACAATTATATGCCAATTATTTAAATCAAACTAAAAAATTTCCCAAAAGGGGAAAATTTTAAAAATTTAAATAACATCTCCGACCCTGACTGATCGCTTCTGCATATATACGAATACCCTGGAAAAAATTAATTATAGAAAATTCAGATAATTGTAATTAGAATAAGAAGAGATTTTCCTTTAATTGTTATTAGGCCAAAGGAAATTTATTTTTTTTAAGAAATCTTGAGTAGTTAAAATGTCAATCTAAACAACAAGTCTTGTTTTTTATTGCTTAATTTGTTCTAAACACGGGAAAAATGGAAGAAATTAAGAAATTAACAATGTTTCGTATTGCAAATTTTATGACCCAATCAAATTTAAATTATTTTTAATTAACTGTTATGTTTTACGGAAGCAAGAAGGAAAAGGGAGGGGATTCTTTGCTCCATCATAAAGCAATGAATAGATAGCTGAAATTTATAAAATGCAAAAAGAAAATTGTAATAATAAATTCATTTGATATCGTACTTGGAATATTAAACGCCTTATGCGAAACATGAAGCGGCATCAGGTTGCGTTCTCAACAGCCATACGCTGCATAGAGACAGTAAGTCTATACGGCACTTCTTTTGCACCAGAACACCTGGAAAAGTGTGAGATTCAGTATTCAACGTCCCCTGAGGTGACGTCTAAGCATAAAAATAATTTATCGCAGATAAATTGTCACCGCTGCACGATTGTGATCGGGGACTAAAGTAAACCCTTCGTGAACGCGTAACCCGTGCCTATACTTAAAAGTTTCTTTCGTTTCGAAAGCGCTAAACCGCGAAATCAAAGAACGAATTAAAAAAACATAAATTTTTAAAGAAAATAAATAATTTATTATTTAAGGATAACGCTAGAAAGAGATTAGAACGAAGCCTTTCTACGTTTCTCTAGTTTTCTTTCTTTCCGAAAACTTGAATTAGTTTTATTTTTTTTTTTAGAAACGTTTCCCAAATTTTCTTCGGCAACTGGTAGTGTTTTGAAGTAACCGAAATTTTTATATGAACTAACTCCTGCCCTCTCATTGGCAGAGGTAGGTTATAAGTAGGTCCGGTTAAGGACGAGGTTTATTGTTTTGCCTCCACATAGGGAAGTATTGTTTTCGGATCGAATTTCGATTTTCTAAAAATAGTCTAAATCAACTCAATTTCATCCAAAAAGCATAAATACGACGTTTTTGGCAAATGTACAGATGTATGTGTGTGTATGAGTCGTTTTTTGTGGACTCTCTATCTTGAGAACGATTTGATTGATTTTAATTAAATTTAATTTAATTTTAATTATTAAAAATTTAAATAAAATTTAAAATTTTAGTTAATTTAATTTTAAATTTGGCACAGTTATTACACTCATAAAAATCAAGAAACAGACACAAGAAGTTTTATAAATAATCAATCAAAAAATTTTGAAATCATTGTATTTTTTAAAGAAAATCTTTTCTCTAATAAAAAAGTAAATTTATCTATGAAAAAAATAATATTCTTATTATCGAGGCGAATCGATGGACCTATATAAGATCTATATTTGACCAAGAATTGATGGAGTAAATGACAATTTTGTCTTATTTTTGACATTTAAATTTGTTTTTTATGTAACTTTTAAAATTGTTATTTTTTAGCAATAGTTCCTTTGGCAAAAATCTTCTGCATTGAAAAACGAATCGACTGAGCCATATAAAGTATATATTTAAAAAAAAACTGACAGAAAAAATGACAATTTTGTCAAATTTTTGACATTTACATTTGTTTTTTATGTAACTTTTGAAATTGTTATTTTTAAGCAATAATTCCTTCGTCAAAAATCTTCGAGAATGAAAAACAAATCAATTGAGCTATATGAATTATATATTTTACAAAGAATTGATAGAGTTAATAAGAATTAAATCTATGAGGAAGCAATATGTTCATAAATGAACATAATTTTTCACTAGTTTTTTCTTATTTTCCTAGTTCAAACATGTAATATTTTTTATCTGTCCAAGAACATTTAACTAATTGTACTTTTAAAACAATTTCTAAATTTTGTTATTTACGTGCATGTTCTGGAAAATGCAAACTAAATTGTATTCTTTTTGCATTACATTTAACTCATGTCTTTTCATCGGTAGAGATAGATTCATTAAAAAAAAGGGGAAGAAAGTTTAAAGTGCATCGAAAAATATATCATTATACAGCAGTCCTCACTTAAGGAGATAAATTACTCAGGATTCCTGCACAAAATGTTTCGTTTCAATAATGTCTTTTAACATATACACACACAGAACATTTGTGACGCTCCACGAGAAAAGGGACCTTACGCGTTTTTCGGTAAGGTTGTTTTTGCATCAGTATGACATAGTAATAGCGACCTTACGCAAAAGCGCGTAAGGTCGCTTTCTTCGTGGAGCGTCACATTTTATAATCGTCGAGAAAACAAGTGTAAACGCACAAGAATGGTAAAATTTAATAACTGTAACATTCAAACTTTGTAAAATAGGAAACCGAATTTACAGATAAGATTATTAGTAAGATTTTATTCTTTATATCATATTGATCGTCATAAACTGAATCCAATTGTTTGAGTTTGGTAAATGAATATTCATCATTCAGTTAAATTGCATCATTAATTTTCTTTAACATTTGATCAAAATCTTATCACTATAATTCAAGGTTGTCTTCCGGATTGAATTTGAAAAGATTTGATAAAATAGATTTGAGGTTCGAATCACTTCACCACTCCGAAATGAGCTAAAAATATTGTTTATAAGTTGTAATTGCAGAAAGTTTAAATTGGTTGATCAACATCCACAAGTTTCAAATACTTTAAAATTCAATATTTAATTAAAGGCATTACAAAAACGATTCTTCAAAAATTTGTATCTTTTTTAGTTTAAGTGTTAGAGAAATGGTCTGCAGGACAAAAACGTTTGTTCCTGATAGTAGTTTAAGAAAAAAATTTATCAAAAAAAAAAAAATATTTTTTTGAATTTTCAAATTATTTTTGGTCGTAAATGGCTGTGCAACGAACTTAGCCTGTATTTTGGGACATTTTAAAACCATATTAAGTTTGAAGTTGATTGGTTACATTTTACTTAAGTTATCGCGCCACCAATATTTTTCTACAGACTACAGACAGACAACAGATAAACAGACAGACACTTTTGTAAAACCCATTTTTTGGTATTAGGGGGTCTCAAGACGTCAAGAAATGATAAAATTAGCAAAAGTCAATAATCGCATAGTTTTAATACACTCTCATTATTGATAAGAATGGAAAAAACTATAGAAAGAGCAGTTTTTTTTAAATTCAAGAACTTGTCAAAAAAGTTTAAAAGTTTAGGTGGAGTTTCTTGATGGGTCACAATGGGTCTGAATCAAGTTCAACCAAAAGTAGTTGGCTTTTTTTCTAATTTTATTTCTGTGATGCCCAGTGATCATTCTAAGCCCAAAAAGAAAAAAATCGTTAGCGGCGTTTTTGAGAAAACTCATTTTTAAATTCTTCTTTTTAATGTCAATAATGATATTGTTAATAAAATAAATAAAAACTATCATTTTATTGGCTTAAGTAATTTTAATTGACATAAAAAAAGGCTCTTGATGATTAATTCCCTACGATAACAAAAATACATAGAAATTGATGAAAACGCGATGAAAACCTGTTAAATTTGGTTTTTTGTAAATTACTGTCTTCCATTGCAGGTAATCTACTTAGCATCACAAAAAAAGTTGTGGTCTATAAAATTTTCTTCAAATTAAAAAGAAATTGAACGTCTTATCTCAACAAGATTCTAATACTGGAGTCATTTTTGTACAAAAAACTTATTTAAAAAAATGTGTTCTTCAGTTTTTGTGAAATCAACAGTTTTCTATGCATTTTGCTTCCTCATAGGGAAGCTTTGTAATCGTGCCGATTTTTGATTTTCTAAAAATAGTCTAAATCCCACCAAAAACATCTTCGATGCAAAAAGTTACGCTAAGTGAAAATGATTTCAAATGTGGAAAAAATTTCTAAAATGAATGATTGCCAAGCAAAATTTATATGGCTATGTTAATTTAAAATTTAATTATTTTTTGATGCCAAACAAGATTCACAAATGATTATTAGAATTGTTAACATTGCTTTAATGAATATTTTAAAAATATTTGTGTTGTCTATAGATACATAATAATCTTGATCAATAGAAATGGATAATGGAGTAAAATTATTATCCAAGTCATTCATTGAAATTAATTATAAAACCAAAAAAATTGTCACCTTCCTAGAAAGTAAAAAAAA
>WNHD01003158.1:0-13270 GCA_011057455.1 Ganaspis sp. Gsp50
TTCAACAAAAAGGTTTTGTTGCTCGTATATCAACCAAAGAAATTTGTTGAGCGAACAAAACTTTGGTTCTACAAACCAAACCTTTTTCTCAGTGTATAATATAATAACTAAAAGAACAGAACAACAAATAATAAAAATTGATAGATTATTAGCACCTGAATAAATAATAAAATTGAACAATAAGACAAACGGGTAATAAAATAAAACAGATAATGACCTAAAATAGATAATAAAAGAAAGTGGCTAATAAAATAAAGTGGATAGTAAAATGAAAAGATTCGCCGTGTGGTTATTCGTAAGAATAAAATTTATATCAGTTATATTGCTTCCTCATAAAGGAATTGTTTTATTTTTAAATAAACTAAATTAAATAACTAAAGAAAATAAATCTAAGCGTCAAAAATTCAAAAAAAACCATTTACTTTCTAACGCTTTCATTTATTTCCAAATATAGTTACTTTTTGAAAAAAATATCCATTCGGAAAAGGTATCAATTAAATAACGAAGGAGACCTGCTGTTGAGGAAGATAAACAGAAAATCCGTTCTTTTGATTGATTGTCGTCATGAATACGTTTTTTACACATGTTCATGTTTCATATATGCATTCCTTTGCTACGTTCTAAAGCGCAAACTGTGATAGATGGATTTTGATTTATAGATTCTATATCACGATTTATCTTCTTTTGCCTCAAACGTAATATCGTTTCTCATAGCCGTTTTATATGGATTTACAAGAAAGATTGGTTACAATAGTCAAATAGACAGGTAACTATATAAATTTGAAGAACCTAAATTATCAATATATTTTAATAAATAAAAACTTTTATTTTTTGTAATAAAAAGTTCATTGAAAAATGCAACAAAAAAATTAAAAAACAAAAAGATTAAAAAACGATAATCTGAAGCAAGTTAAAATAAACCAAGAAATGCATACTGTAAGGAAGATTTAAAACCAATCAGTAGAAAAAGCCAGCATAGTCAGACTAACGCAGTAAGAAAGATTTGAAACCAGACAGTAGAAAAAGCAAATATAGTCAGACGAATGCAACAAAGGATGTTTAAAATAAAACAGTAGATAAAGCAAAAATTGTCAGACCAAATGAAGCATTAGCTTGCTTCTTCCTTGTGTTTCATTTTCAATCTTTTTTACTTCGTTGGTCTGACATTGTTTGCTTTTTCTACTGACTGGTTTTAAATCTTTCTGCGTTTGTCTGACAATATTTGCTTTTTCTACTGCCTGGTTTTAAATATTTTTTACTACGATGGTCTGACTATGTTTGTTTTTCCTACTGCATCGCTTTAAATCTTCTTTTCTACCTTGGTCTGACTATACTAGCTTTTTCTACTGTCTGGTTTTAACTCTTTCTTACTGCGTCTGTCTGACTATGCTTGCTTTCTCTACTGTCTGACTTTAAATCTTTGTTACCTGATTTGTCTGACTATTCTTGCTTTTTTTACTGTCTGACTTGAAATCTTCCTTACTGTGTTTGTCCGACTAAGCTTGCTTTTCTCTACTGTCTAAATTTAAATCTTTTTTACTGTATATGACGTACACTTCTGAAAATGAAAATTGTGAAACTTCACTTACTCAAAAAAAGAGAAAAAAATAACAATAATAATAAATTAAAAAAAAATAAAAACAAATTTAAAAGTTAAGTGAATGCATATCGGTGAAATTTCACTCTTTCAATATAGCCAGAAGTGTGTAACTGATTTCAAATAAGTGAAATGTTGACAGACTCAAATTAATAGAGTACAAAAAAACCCCAAGATTTCTCTCTTCAACAAAACTATGTTATAATCATCTTCTCAAATTTCCTAGAATAATGGGAAATTAATGTCTGCTTCGCTATCAAGATCAAGAGATTCGATTAGGTCAGGTTTAGTTAGATCGAGGGAAAAAGGGAGCGGGCAAACTTTTATCGCTTTGGTTGCACGCGCAACGAGAAAATGAACGTCATGGCACACGCAACTAGTTGCAGGTTCTTTCCCTCACTTTAACCACCAAAAGGCAGTGTTACTTTAATGATGTATCCA
This sequence comes from Ganaspis sp. Gsp50, assembly GCA_011057455.1. Taxonomy (NCBI): domain Eukaryota; kingdom Metazoa; phylum Arthropoda; class Insecta; order Hymenoptera; family Figitidae; genus Ganaspis; species Ganaspis sp. Gsp50. Next base: position 2,039 of record WNHD01003158.1, read on the forward strand.
CATAAAGATGCTTTTTCGAGTTTAATAAAACGCGCAACAAGATTTCGCGAAATTCTATTTTATCTCGTTTTACCTCGAGTAAAAAATACTCCATTAGGCCATTTAATTTTATCACTGGGATTAAACTTTAATAGTGGTTACTTCGTTTAGAGTTGAGCTTCAAGACTTACCACTAAGTCGTAGACGAGCTGGTCGTAATCATAGTTTATAGAGACCATTAAAGCATCAAGAGATATCTTGGAGAAATTTATTGACAGACTTCGTGACGGATTAAATAATAAAACTTTTTAACGATTATTAATTTAAATTATGATATGATTATGATATGCTGTGTTCAGACAAAATGATTTTTATATTGGGAGTGGCTTAATGAAAAACTGCCTCTGCAGTTGGAGTAGTTTCCTAAATACTTATTCTCTCAGGGGCGTGGCCTTGATTAAAACCACCTTCAAACAGGGCGTGGTTTCGTCTATGACTATCTTCAAGTAGGATGGCGGTGAATGGAAAAATATTTTCCTACGGGCGTGGCTTTGATTAGAACCGCCTTTAAAGTGGGCGTGACTTTGTCTAGGACCACCATCAAATAGGGTGGCGGTAACTGGAAAACGATTTTTTCTTATGGGCGTGTCTTTAATTAGAACCGCTTTCAAAGGGAGCGTGATTTTGTCCAGGACCACCTTTTAGTAGGATGGCGGTAACTGAAAAGCAATTTTCCCTATGGGCGTGGCTTTGATTAGAGCCACCTTCAAAGTAGGTGTGAATTTGTCTAGGACCACCTTCAAGTAGGATGGCGTTAACTAAAAAACGACTTCTTCAATGCCTTTGATTAGAACCGCCCTCAAAGTGGGCGTGATTTTAATTAGGACCACCTTCTAATGCACGAACGGTAACTAGAAACCGATTCTTTCAATGGGCGTGGCTTTTATTAGAACCGCCTACAAAGAGGTCGTAGTTATATCTAGAACTACTTTCTAACAGACTGGCAATAACTAGAAAACGACTCCTTGAATGGGCGTGGCTTTGATAAGAGCCGCCTTTAAAGTGGGCGTGCCTTCATAGAAGGCGGAGTTTTTTACCTAACTACAGTAACAATGGGCGTGCATTTCTTTAAAATTTGCCTCTGTAGGGTAGAATTTTCGGAAAAATCATCCTTAGAATCAACATGAGTTAATTTAAAACCATTTCCAAGTAGGACAAGATTTTTTAAAAGTGCTGCTTTAGAAGGCATGCTTGGTTTTAGAACTAATTTCAAATAGGGTGGAGTTTTCAAAAGAACTATCCTTTCTTGCTTCACGCCCATTGTAAATGTGCGTGGCTTTATTTATAACAGGTGTGGCTTCATGTAGAACAAGTATAGCTTTTCAGAGAAACACTTTTTCATTAAAATTCAAGAAAAAATTCAATAAATACTTCTTTTTAAATAACAACAACTCCCATAATGGGCGTGTCTTCAATAGGAACCATTTTTAGTAGGTTAAAGTTATTTAATGAACTTCTAAATTGGGCGTGACTTTATTTATTTCATTATTGCTATTATTATTATTATTATTATTATTATTATTATTATTATTATTATTATTACTATTATGATTATTATGATTATTATTATTATAACTATTATGATTATTATTATGATTATTATTATTATTATTACTATTATGATTATTATTATTATTATAATTATTAAGTACTTCCTCTCCAAATATGGTGTGGTTTTAAAAGACCTATTTCCATGCTTCAAAACCACATCATTAGTGAGCGTTGCTTTCGAGCGAAACGCCTTTACAATAAAGAAATTGAAGCCCCTTTATTTTACGCTGCCCTAGAATACATGCAAAAAATGTGCATTTTAGAAATCCGTTAAGCCGATACCACCACATTTGAGATATTTTTACAGAGCGGAGATTTAATCTACCGCTATAAATCTTTTATTAAAAAAATGACATATTTTACAATCAGTTTAACAAAACAAAAAGAATGAAATATTCTTAAATTTTTTCTTCTTCTTAAATTTTCTTTTCAAGTATTTTACGACCATTTGTGTGTGTGTGAGCGTATATGTGTGCGTGCATTACTGAGTTTTATTAGAGTAGCTCCCATTTATGAAGAAGAATCGCACTTAAAAGGTGTCATACGAAGCTGGAAAACAACTGGAGGGAAATACGAAACGAAAGTACTTAGAAAAGCGAAGAAACTTCGCAATTTTATTCCAAGTTTGTTTTACGTTTCGATACGAAGACGAGACACTATAAATAACAAAACTCCTCAACTGATTGAAAAGTTGCGTACGGGATTCGTTATATCGACGAATTGAGCAAACAATTTAAAACAGAATTTCAGTTCCTATTTTATGGAAACTCGTTCATTTTACATGAATAAATATTTAACTTTTAAAACATGCAGTATAAAAAGTACTTGAAGAACTAAGACCCTGGAAATTATACAGAGTTATAAAAACAGAGTTTTCAACTTAATATAAAAAGCTTTCACGAAGAGAAAACTCTTACAAAACAAACCCTATTAAAATTAATGTTTTAAAAGAATTATCAAACAATTAATTACCAATGTGTTTTGATTTTTTCGGCAGGGGTGGATTTATCTGACAGTTTTAATCATTTAGAAAAATGAGTTCCATCACGAATCATTTATTTCGAACATACCTACATATGTGACGATACAGGAATTCAAATTTTATCCAGTCAACTATAGAGATAAGAAAATAATTGAAAAAAAATTCTTCTATTTCTTTTTTGCAAGACTCTATGTAGCTAAAAATAAGAAGCTCGTGAAAAATGACCTTCCTGACATCAAGAGAACCCTCCAGTATAGGAAAATTTTGACAGCAGTTTCCGCAGTTTGATAGATTGCGTTTCTAAAGCGGAAATTATAAAACAATATAACAACACTAAATGCTACGTTTAAGACAATAGTTTATTTCCATCAAAAATTAAGTGCACATTCTTTTTGCTTTTTCAATTCATTGATTTTTTAGCTTCAGAAATAATTTCTCCTTCAGTATTTTTTGGCCTTCAATACTATTTCACTCTCTTAAATATTTTTCTCCTGAATTTTTCCCTACTATTTTCTTCCCTATTTTCTTCCTTGTCGTTTTTTGCTTATTTGTTTTACTATTTTTTTCTCTCTTTACTATCCCTTTTATTTATTTGTTTAACAATTTTCTTTTTCTCTACAATTATTTTTTCTAGTTTTTCAATTTTTCTTTTTCTTCTTTCTTTTCTTTTTTTATTTTATTTTTTCTTTTCTTTTTTCTTTTCTTTTTTTTCTTTTTTTTTCTTTTCTTCTTTCTTTTATTCTTTCTTTTCTTCTTTCTTTTCTTCTTTCTTTTCTTCTTCTTTTCTTCTTTTTTCTTTTCTTCTTTTTTCTTCTTTCTTTTATTATTTCCTTTCTACTTTCTTTTCATCTTTTCTTTCTTTTAAATCTACTTAAAAAAGGGAATAGGAAATGCTTCGCGTGTGGAGATAATAAAAAGTCCAACATCAAAAGTTGCACACAACTTTGTAAAACTTTACGATTTTATTAAAGCCCAGAAAAGTTGTTTATTTATCTGAAATATCTAGTCGTACGAAATCTATTGTAAATTTAGAAAGCAAGTCGAGAATTCCAAAAGAAGAAGAGAAAGTCAAATAAGGGAAGTGACAAAGGAGATTGGGATTGACGCTTTTTGGCGAATTCGATTTCCAATTTACAGAAAAGTCGACTTCCAAGTGCGACTCCTTTTTCCATTTTCACTAACAAAATATTTTTCCCACAAAGGAAAAGTTCGACTTGAAAGGATAAAAAAGGCTATATGAGGGAAAGTTAAACTGCTAAAGAATGAATTGGTCAAAAGAACTTGAAAAGAGGAGTAATAAATTAATAGAATATTTCAATAATAATAATAATAATAATAATGATAATGATAATAATAATAATAAATAGTAGTAATAATACTCCCGTACGAAATAAAAACTTAGGTAAACAACAATGTTGGCATTGTTACTTACCGAAGTTTGTATTTCGTACGACAGAATAAATAGTAATAATAGTAAATAATAATAATAATTCTTTGCCATTAAGGGGTTAACATTCAATTTTGAAATGAATCCAGATGAAATGATTAAAAGCAAACTAATAAAACGCTACTTTAAAAACTCATGAATCTACTGTGTTTATCAAGAAAGTATTAAAATAAAAAAACTAAAACAGTAGAAAAACCTAGGTGTGAAACAATCGATTTTTGTTGCTCAAGTGCTCTACTCTGAACCAGAACAATGTTGCCTCTGTAACCACTTTCATTGTGGATGCTGTTGCGTAAATAAGGGTTTCGCCGAACTAATGGGACTGTATAACAAGCGCCTAAAATTTAGCGTCGAATAGTTTCTGCTTCACAACCGCTCTTTTATATAACGATGAAACTTTTCTTCCCCTCAGGAAGTCAAGGTTCACACCAATAAAAACTTCACTCTCCATCCTTGAATGTTTCCCAATTATAAATTCCGACAATTTACATGAAAATTTGTAATTGAACGAACAAATTTTGAAATTCTGTCTTTCTAGGATTAAAAATTAACGTTCATCTTAATTTATTTTAATAAATAATTATTATTTATTAATTATAATAATAAATAATTATTTATTATTACAAGAAATAAAATTTCCGGGGACACCCATTTTTGTTATACGGAATAATAAAAGAGAAAGATAAAAAAAATTAGGCAATTTAAATTCAGGACATAAAATTACCAACACATAATGCTCAACACAGTCAACAAGGTATTATTATGATGAAGTGGTGATTTGTCAAATTAACGTATCTTCGGCTTTTACACATTTCTCTTCTTTTTTTTCCTCCGTCAAGATTGTGTACGGAAATGGCTCTACTCCCTTGAAATGCTTTCCTTGCTGCTATTATACGAAAACTGGAGCACGACTCACAAGCTTTACTATTCAAGAGCTTTTAGTTTCTTCTTTATACGAGTGCAGAATTCACGTACGAACTTATCCTTTTTCTTTTTTTTTTTGAAACACAGAAAAAGAAAACTAATACCACTTAACACGATGTGACAAGAATAATTATCAGGGCCTTCTTCTAGGGCACATCAACACACTCTTAAACACAAAATTTGCTGTTATGCTTCTTCTTGAGATGGACACTTTGATGTAATTTGAAAATAAATAACAAATGAAGCAAATATTCATTTTTTTATGAAACGAACAAATAGTCATATTCTGCTGTGTTAAGTGGAATGGGGAAAAAAAATCAATTTGAACTATAGACTATTTCGTCTAATTTTTATAACTAATGCAGTTTACTTAACAGTATTAATTTGATGCCAAAAGAAAAAATTAAATTCCACAGGGGCGTGGCTTTGTTAAGAACCGCCTTCAAAGAGGACCTGGTTTTGTTTAAAACCACCTTCTGGTAGGATGGTTGTAGATAGAAAACAATCATTCCAATGGGCGTGGCTTTAATTATAACGGCCTTCAAAATGGGCGTGGTTTTCTCTAAGTCCACCTTACAGCAGGTTGACTGTATACAAAAAACAATTCTTTCAATGGGCGTGGCTTTAATTAGCAACGCCTGGAAAGTGGGCGTCTCTTTGTGGGCGTTTTGAAAGTGGGGGTCTTGAAAGTGAGTGTCTTGAAAGTGGGCGTTTCTCTAAGACCACCGTCTGGTAGGTTAGCTGTAACTATAAACATTTTCTGTCTATGGGCGTGACTTTTATTAGAACCGCCTTCAAAGAGGGCATGCTTTTCTTTAGGACCACCTTCTAACAAACTCGCGGTAATTAGAAACCAATCCTTTCAATGGGCGTAACTTTGATTAGAACCACCTTCAAAATGGGAGTGGCTTTTTCCAAGACCACTTTCTGGCAGGTTGTCTGTAAATAGAAAACAATCCTTTCAATAGGCGTGGCTTTTATTAGAACCACCTTCAAAGTGGGCATGATTTTGTTTAGGACCACCTTCTAACAGACTCGTGATAACTAAAAAACAATCCTATCAATGGGCGTAACTTTGATTAGAACCACCTTCAAAATGGGAGTGGCTTTTTCCAAGACCACTTTCTGGCAGGCTGTCTGTAAATAAAAAACAATCCTTTCAATGGGCGTGGCTTTTATATTAGAACCACCTTCAAAGTGAGCATGATTTTGTTTAGGACCACCTTCTAACAGACTTGCGGTAACTAAAAAACAACCCTATCGATGGGCGTAGCTTTGATTAGAACCGTCTTCAAAGTGGGTGTGGTTTTTCTAAGTTCACCTTCTGGGAGAATGGCGGTAACTAGAAAACGATTATTTCAATGGGCGTGGCTTTTATTAGGACGCCTTCAAAGTGGGCGTACTTTTTTCTACGATCAACTTCTGGTAGCATGGCGGTAACTAGAAAACGATTATTTCAATGGGCGTGGCTTTGTTTAGAATCGCCTTCAATGAGTAGTTTTGTCTAAGATCATCAGTAGAATAGTGGTAACAAGAAAACTACTCTTTCAATGGTCGTGGCTTGTTTAGAACCACCTTAAAAGTGGGCGTGGTTCTTTCGAAGACCACCTTCTGGTAGAATAACGGCAACTAGAAAACGATTATTTAAATGGGCGTAGTTTTATTTAGAACCGCCTTTAAAGAGGATGTGATTCTGTCTAGGATCACCAGTAGAATAAATACGCCAATATCTATACTAATAAATACACCAATGTCTGCTTAAGAGGAAAAACATTCACAGTCCACATTCTCCACTTGATATAAATTGGATAATGAAAATCCATTGAATTTCAATGGAGAAGTTGGCACAAATGAAACAATTCTAAAGCTAAAGGGAGAGAGAATCTTGCCTCTGTCACTATTTTATTTCCGTAGTTCTTTGTGCCATCATGAAGCTGTTTACTCGTCTTTTCTTCCACTATCCACATTGTGCAGCCTTGAATAAATAAACCTCAACGGTCCAGAATCACAAGTCTGGCCGCAAACAGTTGCAATGGAAACAGCTCAAGTTTTACTAACAACTCTGCTTATTGGTTTCTACTCGAAATTAGTTCCAGTTTCAAAATTTAACGCAATTTGTATTCCAAATACTTTCTGACAGCATTGGATTACCTTGCTAATGCACGAAAACTGCTTTTACAGGAATATCCAGACCAGAAACTATTTTATGCCATTGCTAAAAGTGTCGGACAGTTGGTAAACTCCTAAACTCGGTTAACTCTATTCACTCGATTAACATCCAACAAAACGAATGAAAAGACTAAAGATCAATAGGAAATAGGAACTGAGTGAAAAGTTGTTAAAATTACAAAATAGTTTCGCAATTTCAGCAACTCTTTATTGCATTATATTGCGAGTGAAAAAAATGATTAAATTAAAATACAAGAAGTTAAACAGGTAAAGTAGAAACAGGTGAAATTAACTTAGCTTTAAAATTAAACTATAGCTTTAAAATTGAACCTTTTTAAATTTGAATGTGCTCAAACTTTAATGTACTCAAAGTTAGAAGGGTTCAAAATTCAATTGCGCATTGAAATTAAAACATAAAGGTTATAAAATGACGATCCTCTAAAGTAGAGGGTCATTAACTTCAATCTACTCGCATTTTAGCAAAAGTCCGAAGCTCAAAAATACGAGAATTTTGGATTAACAAATTAAGAGAGTGAAAAGCTAAAACGAATATTTAAAAGAACAAATTTAAATGAACGAAAACAAATAATTTCAACAAATAAATTAATAAAAATTTTGATCAATTTTCAGTAAAAAATTACTAATTGTTAGCAGAAAATTACTAATTGTTAATAAAGAAAATTACAAATTGTTAATAAAGAAAATTACAAATCGTTAATAAAGGAAATTACAAATCGTTAATAAAGAAAATTACAAATCGTTAATAAAGGAAATTACAAATCGTTAATAAAGAAAATTACAAATCGTTGGTAGAAAACTAAATCTTTAACTAGATTTAACATAAGCAAACGAATTTTCAATTCTCCACCAAAAATCCATAAATTTCAACTAGAAAATTGACAAATTCACAGAAGAAGCGAATCGACGTTGCTCAATTATTAAAAAACGATTGAGAAGCAGAGAATAATAAGGACAGAAAAATGAAAAGATAAATAATAAAATATTTGCGTACTCACTTTAAATCCTTTATACCATTCTTTGATAGTCGCTTCGTCGTATCTCGTATGCGACTTGAGGAAATCCATATCCTCTTTACTCAATTTGTCTTTGCTACCAAAACAACCCATTTTAGGTGTGAACTGCAACAAAAAGGATTTCTTCGTCAAACTCAATTCCCACAGGATCGTAAACATGTGAAGCTATAAAATTTATGAGCTTCTATTTGCTTCATGATGAAAGACGAGCATAATAAAACGGCTTTTCCAATCATACAATTCATTTATGCTAATTTTTACAAGCCCTTTCGTTTCGTCCACAAAAACAAGCTTGTAAGAACACCATTTTTTGTGTTAAAATGTTTGTTATTTGTTTGAATCAATTATAATTTTCGATGAATCAAATAGTTAATTTGCATTAAAGAAACATTTTTCTAGGTGTTATTTTTACACATTTATTTATTTAAAACGTTATTTTTACCAATTTTTTGGGTTAAAAATAACATTTTTCTTTTCTTTAAAATAACTGACCTTCCGGATCAAAGAATGGCGTGTAATTCTTTGCACATAAAAACTGTGAACTCAGTGAATAATTAAATTTTCAATTTTTTTGAAAATTGAAGTTCGTAAAGCATTGTAAGGCTCAACTTTATTTCAAATTTGAATTTTTCATTGAACGCAGTATCCACAATTCATAAGTGCCAAGAGAATAACATGTTCTCAATTTTTTTGATCCGACAGCTCAGTTGTGCACTATTTACTGTAGTTCAATTAAAAAATAATACACAAAAAACAAATATCCTAAAGATTAACATCATATAGCAGAAAAATTATCTCTAAATGGACTCGTTCTAAAAGAAGAGAAATGATGCTTAGATGCCCATTTTTCACATCAGAAAACAATACCAGGGTTTCTACAAATTTCTCTTCACGATAATCCATGAATCATAATTTCCATGAGAGAAATAGAAAAATTTCCATAATATTTTTTAATAAACTTTTTAATTAAAAAATAAATTGTTTAATATTTTGTAAAAATTTAAATTACTTTAGAAATAGTAAAGGTTTTTTAATAATAAATGTTATAAAGAATTTAAATTACTCAAGATCATTATTTTTAATTTTAAAGCCATTTTAAGTATTTTAAAGTGTTTTTGAATATTTCGATTTATCTTCAAATATTTTGAAGCATTTTTAAGTATTTTGAAGCATTTTAATTTAAATATTTTTTGAAGTATTTTTAAATACTTTGAAGCATTTTAAAATATTTTGAAGAAATTCTGACGAATTTTTAATATTTTGAAGAAATTTTAATTATTTCAAAGTATTTTGAAGTAGTCTAAAGTATTACAATACCTTTAAAGTATTTAAAAGAATAAAAATTTGAAAATCTGTTTATACTTTATTTAATAGGCACTTAAAATAGTAATATTCTTAAATACTTTGAAATATTTTGAGCTCTTTTAATAGTAATATAAAGGATTTTGAAGTATTTTAAAGGATTTCGAAGTATTTTAAAGTATTTTAAAGTAATTTTCAAAATATTTATACATATTGGAGTATTTTAAAATATTTTGAAGTATTGGGAAGTATTTGGAAGTATTTAACAGTAATTTTAAGTAATTATAAAAATTTTAAAGTAATCTGAAGTATTCTAAAGTAGTTTTAAGTATTTTTGAAGTATTTTAAAGAAATTTTAAGTATTTTTAAATATTTTGAAGTATTTTTCTGTAAAAAAATGTATAAAATTTTGGTAAAACTTAATGAAAAATCCCATTACTCCATGGGGAATAATGAAATTCCATGAGAATTCCAGGTGTTCCATGTTTTACAGAGTTATAAAAACCCTGTTATAGAAAAAACAGAGTTATAGAAAAAAACTTGAGCTGAAACGATTAAATATTCGTACAAAATAATTAAAAATTTACTGAAAATGTACCATTGATTTTAAGATTATCTTCAATGTAGAAAAATTTAATTTTCACAACAGGGACAAATTTCCTTATTATGAAGAAAAATTTCTCTCATTAGAAATTTGAATTCTCTATGTAAATTAGGCTTCATCCACATATTACTTCACACATTTTTAACCCATTTTTGACACCCTCCCCCCCTCTTGTAACAGTTAGTAACATTAGAAGGAACCCCTTCCCTGTAAATTATGTCACAATTTGTATACCCCCCTATACTTTTTATAATAATTTTCAATAGTAATTATCAAGCCGTTATAATTATTTATGTAATTAAGTATATATTTTTATAAATTAAAGAAACTATATTTAATTGATATTTAGTTTTATATTAATTTTCCAGGGTTTATATAAATTTTTCTTCCCAAAATTTCATGAATTTTCCATGATCTTCGTGAGAAAATAAAAAAATGTTCAAATGATAATTTTGAATAGAAGAATGATTTTAGAATAATTTCTTAATAAAAAAAATGCGTTAAGTACTCAATATTTTATATATAAGAATTTCAATTATGCCTTTAAAATAATAGCTAAAAACAGCTTTTTAAAAATAATTCTCTAAAAAATTTTAATTACTCAAGGTCATTATTTTATATTTTAAAATCATTTAAATCATTTCAGTTTATTTTGAAGTATACTCTAGTGTATTTTAAATACGTTTAAAACGTTTTAAAAAACTAATATTTTTAAATACTTTGAACTATTTTGAAGTATTTTAAAGTAATCTCAAGTAGTAGTTTGAAGTAGTTTGAAGTATTTTTTATAAATATTTTAAAAACATTTTAAGTATTTATAAATATTTTGAAGTATTAATTATAATATCTTGAAACATTAAGAAGTATATTTGTAAAGTAGTTTCAAATATTTTGAAATATTTTGAAGTATTTTTAAGGATTTTGGAGCAGTCTGAAGTGTTCTTAAGTAGTTTCAAATATTTTGAAATATTTTAAGTATTTTTAAAATTTGTAAAAGATTTTAAATCAGTCTGAAGTATTTTAGAGTAGTTTTAAGTATATTGAATTACCTTGAACTATTTTTCAAGTGTTTGGAAATATTTTAAAATTTAAAATTTGACCAGCTAATCCGTTTTAATTATTTATTCTAAAAAAGATTTTATTTCTTATTCTAAAAACGCAAAGAGTAAGTTTAATTATT
>WNHD01003159.1:0-21097 GCA_011057455.1 Ganaspis sp. Gsp50
ATATATATATATATATATATATATATATATATATTTATTAATGCAAAAGATCTTCATTCTTAATACTAAACGATACCCTAAGACACCTAATTCTATTTATTTATTTCAGTACACGGGTAACTTAGACCCATTTTGTAAAAAAATCTTTATAACTTAAAAGCCGCAAGTCTACATTTTGACTTACATTAAACTTACGTTTATTTTTCGTTTTAAATTTGGGTTAGTTGGTGCAGTTTAGATTTCGTAATGTGGACACTCCAGCTTAACGAAAATTTTAAAACCCACTCTTAAAATTGACTCAGAAGTGATCCATCTGAATCAAAGGGTTCGAAATCAAAATGAGAAGACGTTTTCTAAAATTATAAATAAAATTATATTAAATTATAAATCGTTTATATAAATTTTGCTTCTAATATCTTTATATTGAATGCAAAATTTTGAAATGCATTGCAGTTGGTTCTATAATTTATTACCTTTGTTTATCAAGTGGATTTAATGTCTCCAACTGGAAATTACTTTTTACATGAAAATGAAAGTGACGCAATTATGATTTTGTCAACGAATGTCATAACCGATTGTGTAATACATAACACAAAATTGCGAGCTTTTGTTACGTAATGTCACATCCATTTCATGTACATCATGCTAGGCAGATTGAAACCATTGTCGCTTTGTTAATACTCATTCGGTTTTATTAATTTATTGATTCGAGAATTTTCCTTTTGCAAGAAAAATAAATAATTTCAGTATAAAACACTTTTAATGCATTTTTTCCTATAGATTAATCTATTAAGGTGTAATTTAAAAAAGATTGATCGATTATACTCTTTGGTCCAAACCAATTAGGTTTTCTAAAAATTATTTTGTACAAAAGATGAAAGTAAATATTACGAAAGTATTAATAATACAATATTATTTTAATCGTGTATGGAATCAAGAAAAATGAAAAAGAAAGAAATAAGCAGAAATTTTGAGAAAATAAACTGGAAGAGCAAAATTTGGCTGTAATTTGTGATCTAGTTTGTAATCTTCTTCTTTCATTAAATCAGTAGGAATACTACGTCAGATGCTATCTTTCTATTTACAATCAAGGCAACATCATTATTCAATTAGCTCACCAGGATTCAACAAAATTAAAATGCAAATTCATCCCTTTTATGCAGAATTTTGTTTTTGAGAACATTGCGCACTTTTCATCAAGAAATTACATGTTTATTCTTTTCGGAACTATTTTCATCGCGGACTTACACATGAAAACACCTACATAGTGTGTAAAATAAGAATATGCAAAGTAGAGAATACAAATGCAGAGTGTAAAAAAATGTGCACTTAATAGAATAAATATACACAGGATAGAACGAATATACATAATTTAGAAGGAATATATACAGTTTAGAACGAATATACACGTTAATAAAATATTTTAGAAATCAATAAAGAAGTTTAAAACATTTTAATAACTCTTAATATTAACACTTTATACAGTAACTTCGATTCCAGAAACACATTATAACTCACATTTGCATACTAATTGAAAAATTTGTTATTTACATGTATAGTTAAAAAATTATAGTAACAAATCAGCTTCGAATAATTAATCATAAATAAACTGCTGACAAAATGTGCATTTATTCGAAGAAGACAAAAATAGTTTTCCGATTAGAAACAATAAATAAAATCTGGGCCAAAGGAAAGAAAATTACATTTGATATAGCTATATATTCTGGGCGAATTCTACGTCACAATTCAGCATCCATCTGCAACTGTTACATTGATCGCGGAGGTCAATGACCGACACAAACTCAGTCAAAGATGTGCCCCGTGACCTGATACGTCAGCTTGCAGAGTATCGATAATTTATAAAACCGCAAAAGCTATCTTTAGCGCATTTCTTCTTTAAAATATTATTTCTATTTATAAGAGAAAACCGTGCTTCTAATTAGACTATATTATAGCGTCATTCTTAATTATTGATTGAACTAAATTATAGATATATCTTTAAAATAGGAAATTATTCCTCTATTCAATATAACTTTCTTTGATATATGCGTGACGTAAAGAATATTTCAAAAATAGGAAATAAAAATGTTCTCGAAGCCATGTTAGCGAATTGCTTTAACATAAAAGAGCATTGAAATAGCAAACTTCCGTGCATGCTTTTATTTACAATAATCAAGGAAGTTAAATGATATTTTGTAGAGTTCCTAAAGTTAGAAGTATCCGTTTTTAACACGTGATGCCTATGACGCCCGATTTTAGAATATAGGTATAATTGTTTTATTCGAATGCTGAAAAATTGAAAGTTGAATCTAAATTGAATCAAAAATTGGATCAAAATCAATGTGTTCCACTTTCAATGATTTTTTAAATAGGTTTTCGACTTTTAATGACTATAAAGATCCAAACGTTCAAATGGACGAACATTTTTTTGCAATACTTTCTTTTTTCAATTTAGTTTACAAATATTATTTTATTAAAATGGCAAATTAATTCTATGGGAAACTCTATATAATTCTACTCTAAATTCTATGATAATTCTACTGTAAATTCTAAGCAAATTCTACTGTAAATTCTAAGCAAATTCTACTGACAATCCTACTGGAAATTCTACTGCAAATTATATTGTAAATTCAATTAAATTCTACTGCAAATTTCATGTAAATAATAATGTAAATTACAAGGAATTCTACTGTAAATTTCATGTAAATAATAATGTAAATTACAAGGAATTTTACTGTAAATTTCATGTAAATAATACTGTAAATTACATGGAATTCTACTGCAAAGTCCATGTAAATTACACTGTAAATTTAATGGAACTCTGCGGCAAATTATATTGAAAATTCTACAGTAAATTCCATGGAATTCCATTCTACTATAACTTTTACTGAACGTTCTACTGTAAATTTCATGTGTAAATTCTACTGTAAATTCCATGGAATTTCATTCCACGGTAAATACTACTGCAAATTCTACTGCAAATTCTACTGCAAATTCCATTATAAATTCAATTAAATTCTACTGTAAATTTCATGTAAATAATAATGTAAATTACATGGAATTCTACTGCAAATTTCATGTAAATTATACTGTAAATTCAATGGAATTCTGCGGCAAATTATATTGAAAATTCTACAGTAAATTCCATGGAATTCCATTCTACTATAACTTTTACTGAACGTTCTACTGTAAATTTCACGCAATTCCATTCTACGGTAAATTCTACCGAATATTCTACTGTAAATTCCATGGAATTTCATTCCACGGTAAATTCTACTGATTATTCTACTGTAAATTCCATGGCATTACTCTGTAAATTCTACTGAATATTCTACTGTAAATTTCCTGGAATTACGCTGTAAATTCTATTGAATTTTCTATTGTAAATTCCATGGAATTATGCTGTAAATTCTACTGAATATTTTACTGAAAATTTCATGTAAATTATACTGTAAATCCCAAGGAATTCCATTCTACTGTAAATTCTACAAAATATTCTATTGTAAATTCCATGTGAATTATACTGTAAATTATACTGTAAATTCCATGGAATTCTATTCTACTGTAAATTCTAACGAAAATTCTAATTTAAATTCCATGGAATTTCATTCACGGTAAATTCTACCGAACATTCTACTGTAAGTTCTACTGAAAATTCTATGTAAATTATACTGTAAATTACATGATATTCTACTGCAAATTATACAGAAAATTCTACTGTAAATCCCTTGCTAACTATACTGGAAATTGCTTTGAATTAAACTGCTTGTTCTTCTGTAAACTTCATGGAAAGGCTAAATTCTATGTAAATTATACCTTAAATTCCATAGAATTCCATTCCACTGTAAATTCTACAAACTATTCTATTGTAAATTCCATGTGAATTATACTGTAAATTATACTGTAAACCCCATGGAATTCCATTCTATTGTAAATTCTACAAAATATTCTATTGAAAATTCCATGGAATTCCATTCTACTGTAAAATTTACTGAATATCGTATTCTAAATTGTATGTCAATTCTACTACAAATTCCATGTAAAAAATACTGGAAATTCCATGAAATTCTACTGCAAATTATACTGAAAGTTCTACTGTAAATCTCATGCCAATTATACTGGAAATTCCTTGGATTTCCATTCTTCGATAAATTCTACTGTAAATTCCAGTCAAATTATACTGTAAATTTTATTGAATATTCTACCGTAAATCCCATGCTTTTTTTATACGAAGTTCAAAACTGCCAAGTGAAAATTCAATATGTAATTTCCATGGAAATCTTTCGGAAACGATTTCAATAAGAACTTTATTTTTAGAAAAACGTATGCAAAACAACCTTTGTGAAATTTTCGCTGAAATCGTTTCCAAGGAATTATTTTACTTGGTTACGAAAGTATTTTTTTTACTTTAATAAATTATGAAAGTTAAACTATGTTTGTTTGCTCTTCTATTCATTATTTTATATATTTTGCAATTTATTAATATATTTCGCAATTTGTTAATATATTTCGTAAAAAAATGAATAAAGTAAAAAAACAGAGGTCCTTCATTTTTACCATATAGAAATAAGAAAACAAAACTTCGATACAAAACAAAACAGCATTTCCAAAAACTGAAACAAACAGTAAATTCAAATTTATTCATATATTTGAAGCAAATTTCACAAAAAATGAAGAAAGTACCAAATTGTAAAAAAAAGATAGAGAAAAACAACAACAACAAAATGAAGAAAGTACCAAATTGTAAAAAAAAAGTTAGAGAAAGACAACAAATTTTAGGATTGAAATGAATTGTTGAAATGAATGTTGAAATGAATTGTTGAAATGAATTGTTGAAATGAATTGTTGAAATGAATTGTTGAAATGAATTGTTGAAATGAATTGTTGAAATAAATTGCTGAAATAAATTGCTGAAATAAATTGCTGAAATGAATTCTTGAAACCTATACTTTTGCAACTAATTAAAAAAAGTGAATTAAACAAAGTTTTCATTAACCAACAAATGCCGGAGATTACCCTTCACCCGTCACCCTCACGTGGAATTTGACTCATGCGCACCGATGCCATCTTCTTGCAAGATATAAAAGGGTGCGTAACCACCCCATCAGGCTCAGTTTGCGCTCTAAACCAAAAGCGCAATCGTCTCATATTAAACTCCATTCGTCGAGGTCCAATAAATACCAAAAGCTCGAGAATTCAGTGAAAAACAACGTGAATTTCATCCCTTCAGTGAAAGTATTCATGTGAAAATGTTCAAAACTCAATGTTTAAACTTGTCTCCAATTAATCCTGCAACTAAAAATGTTTCCTTAAAGAAAACCTAGTTCTTCAAAGAAAACCTAGTTCTTCAAAGAAAACCTAGTTCTTCAAAGGAAACCTAGTTCTTCAAAGGAAACCTAGTTACTTAAAGAAAAACTAGTTCCTCAAAGAAAACCTAGTTTCCTAAAGAAAACCTAGTTCCTTAAATGAAACCTAGTTCCTTAAAAACTTGATGGAACTTTAGTCCAGTTGATGCAAGTTTAAAAGTTTAGAACTTTGCACTTGAAGTTGCCAAACTTCAAAGCATTTTCCCTAAAGCGGAGTTTAAAACAAAAAGTTGCCAAACTGTGATTAACAGATTAACAAGCAGTTCTTAAAACGGAATTTAAAAAAGGAACTGCCAAACTCTGGTTTTAAACAAGTTTCAAGGGAGCTAAAAAACATTGCCAAATTGTGCTTTTAAAAAGCAGTTTCCTCAAAAGGAGTTTAAAAACATTGCCAAACTGTGCTTTTAAAAAGCAGTTTCCATAAACCAGTGTTAACCAAAAATTGTCTGGATTTAAAAAGCAGTTTCCTTAAATCACAGTTTTTAATAAGTTTTTAATAAGTTTTTAATAAGTTTTCTCCCCACAGTTTAAGAATTATAAACAGTGTTTTGTAACCCGTGACTTTGAAATAAAAAAAAGTTGCCAAACAGTGGTTTCAAAAAAGCAGTTTTCTCAAAACTGGTAGCAGTTTTTGAAGTTGAGCTTTCTTTCAATTTGGCTTTTTTCGAAAAGGCCCAGTGCTTGCGAGTGATACTCGAATGCGACGATGGATGAGTCAACAAGGTTGACAGATGGAGGCAATCAGCATCAGAATGACGGAAACAGCCACACGGAATTCAGGGATGACGAGTGCTCGACTGATAGTGGCTGCAGCAGCGGGGGGAGTACCGGAAGTGCCGAGAGACTTTCGAAACGTGGAAGCGGCGATCGATTCTACGAGGGGGGGAGGTTCCCCCGCACCCACTACTACTTGGACCGGCTTCGAGGTCGGTCATCGTCCTCTCGGTCCCAAGAGAAGCTCTCCAGGAGAACGAGCAGCAAGGAAAGAACCAGGGCCAAATCCTCCAGGTCCTGGAGTCCTAGTGATTGCAGATCGCGACCTTGCACTGAGTCCCCCTTCCACTCGCAGAGTCCCTCTGACGCTCAGAGTAGTGACAGCGATTCCTTGCAGAGGCCATCGACCTCTTCAACCCTCCGGAAGGCCTTCCAGAGTCTCAAAATTGCCGGTCGCACTGAGAAGCAGGAGAAGAAACTCGTCAAGAAGAGCCCCAAGAGGATCCTTCGAAGTCCTGTGACTTATACTTATGTGAGGGGATTGTCAGGACTTCCGACTCAGCGAGTGCCGAGGAACACGAATCAACAGATCATCATACCTTGCAACTGTCAGGAGTCCATTGGACTATATCGATAGACTTTTAAGATTTTAAGTATAATTAGACATTGAGGGGTATTATAATGATTTGGATGGTTGATGATTTTGCGGTTCTTTGGTTTTTAAATTTGGTTTTGGAAAAGAGATGGTTATTTAAAAAAGGCGAAATTCTTTTGTATGTTTGTGCTTGAAAAAGTTGCGGCTAAAGAATGAGAATATAAACATTTTTTTTATTTAGAGAATTTTCTGAATAAAAAATTTTTTTATGTTTTGAAGCGATTCGTTTATTTGAAAAGGGCAACTGCTTTTGAAACGTTTTCTTTCATTTGAAAACTGTTGTTTCGAGAAAGTTGTAAATGTTTTGAATAACGGTTTATTTGATGAAAAAAGTTGCAGGTGTTTAGAAAATTTTCATTCTTTTTGCAATGTTCTATTGTGAAAAGAACTGTGATTATTTAAAACAGTGTCAATACTTTCAGGATATTTGGTTGTTTAAACATTTTTCAATGCTTTGGTATAGATCCAAATGTTTAAAAATGATTAATGATTTGGTGAAGATTTAAACGTTTGAAAATGTTTCAATTATTCGGTAAAGATTCAATTATTCGGTAAAGATTCAATTATTCGGTAAAGATTCAATTATTTGGTAACGATTCAAATTTTTCAAAATGATTTAATTATTTTGAATAATTCAATTCAATTTGAAAATTCAATTTTTTGCAAATGTTTCAATTATGTGGTGAATATTCAATTGTTTCGAAATGTGTCAATTATTTCGTACAGATTTAATAATTGTTTCCAAATGTATCAATTATTTGGTGCAAATTCTATTTTTTGTTAAAAATTCAATTGTTTGGTAAAGACTCGATTATCTAGAAAAGTTTCAATTATTTCATAATGATTTAATTGTTTCAAAATGTATCAATTATTTGGTGAAAATTCACTTATGTGGTAAAGATTCAATTATTTGTTTAAGATTCAATTGTTTCAAAATGTTCCAATTATTTCCTAAAGATTTAATTGCTTCAAATGATTCAATTATTTCGTAAAGATTCACTTGTTTGGGAATATTTCAATTATTTGGTACATATTCAATTATTTGGTACAGATTCAATTATTTGGTACAGATTCAATTATTTGGTACATATTCAATTGTTTGGTATGGATTCAATTATTTGGTACATATTCAATTGTTTGGTATGGATTCAATTTGTTTGGTATGGATTCAATTATTTGGTATGGATTCAATTATTTGGTATAGATTCAATTAATTACCAAAGGTTTAATTTGTACTCCAATTAAATAGTTTCACAAATTTTTAATATTTTTATAGCTTTCATTTAGAAAAACTTCAATTATATCCGAATTTTTCAATTATTTCAAAAGAAAAATAATTCGGATATAATAATAATTAGTTGTATTAATTTTGACATTTCAACATCTTTTTACATTAACAGAAATTTTAGTATCGAAATGGTTTGAACAATGATTATAAATATTAAAATAAACAAAGACTTTTAGCTAATTATAAAATAATTAGTTAAGAAAACATCTAACGTCGAGGAGAAATTTATGTCATTTCAAATGACAAATTTTAATTTAACAACATGTAAAAAATTCTCGGAAAATTTGAATTTGAATTCAACCGTTCGTTCCCATTGATTCAATTAAAATTGATATAAAGAAATTCTAACATTAAATTGAATAATTTTAAATTGCTCTTTCGAAAAGCTCGAAATATAAATTACATTTTTGACCAAGAAATCAGTTAATTTAGAAAATTGAATTCAGTTATTTTATGAAATTTTCATTATGAAGAGAATTTTTATCGATACTTTATACATGTTATGTAATAGCTTTTATTAAATTTTCAATTTTCTTTGTTGTCATTTGAAACTATTTTATAATTTCTAAATTATTGACATCTATTAAGAGCACTGTTCAATATTTTATTGACTGCACCGTTTGCTGATACGAAATTCGTACTTGACATTTTTAATTCGTGAAATAAAGGGCGTTGACCCTCAGTCGTAGAACTTTTAGTGCTTTTTGTTATATATAATGATCTTATCGATCACCTTGGCTAATACGCCCAACGCACTGACCTTTTAATCTTTATCTCTCTAGAAATTACAAAAAGTAAGTCAAAAATAAAATCACTGCATTTTTATATTTACCAAAAATGTTTTTCGATACAAAAATTAGCCTTCTTTGAAATTTTTCGTCAATTATGCTCAAAAGATATAATTTTTTTATATTTATTTTATATTTTTTTATATTCATTTTATATTTATATTGCACATTTAAAAAAATACATTTATCAATAAAACTATAAAATACATTCATTAATTAATGATACTATAAAACACATTTCAATAATCGCATATATTTGTAAACACATTTATTTTTTATTTTTGTTTACTATTATTAAAAACATTTCAACAATCACATTTATTTATTACCGATACCAAACACATTACAATAATCACATTTATTTATCAACGATACCAAATACATTTCAATAATCACATTTATTTATCAACGATACCAAACACATTTCAATAATCACATTTATTTATCAACGATATCAACTTCGATAAAAACATTTATTTATTAACCATGTAAAACACATTTACTAAACGATATAAAAGAAATAATTGAATAATATTCATTTTGAATTAAAATTCGTCCCAAGGGAATATTTATCTAGGATAATGTCAAGACGTATAATATCTTTCGAAAGAATTAACAATGTAGAGGATTTAAAAAAGAAGGAAAAAATGGAAAAGAAAATTATAGAGTGGGACTACTGCCTGTTTTTGAATTTTTAAAAATCCATCTTTTGGCAAAAGCCACAAGTTGCCATTAATTATCAGAAATTACGATTCGATATAAGTGATACGATTTTCATCTGAAGAGAAGTGTACTTTTTCCTCTTTCGAAGTCCAATATAAAACGTACATATATAATTAATTAAGGCAACTCGTTTCTACATTTTTCAACGCGTTTTTACGGAAGTATTTATCACGTTAAAACGTGTAATAGTATGTAATTTAATTATAAATAACAATATCTACATATATACCTATAAAACGTTCATCAGGGCGAAATTTAGGGCCTAAAGTTCTTAAATTAAAAAAACTACTCGGAACTATTTGAAGTAACTCTATTAATATCAAAAATACAATCGTCTATTAATCTATTGCTTGTCGATTAATATCTATTACTTATCGATTAATATCTATTACTTATCGATTAATATCTATTACTTATCGATTAATATCTATTACTTATATCGATTAATATCTATTACTGATCAATTATTATCTATTTATTATCTATTTATTATCTATTAATTATCTATTCCACTATGATGATAAATCGAGAAAAATTTTGAAGTAACATACTAAAATGCTTTGCTTTAAAAAATGCTTTCTAAACTTTAAATAAACCTACTTTTAGTTTCTTCAAACAAAAAAATTAAAATTTTTTTAGTGTCGGAATTTGCCCTGCTGCGTTTTACATTAATCTATAGTATACTAAGTAATCTTATTGTCTGAAGAATGCAAGTGTTGGAATCTTCTATGACACTTTTGCGTATAAAATACGAAATTTATCAAAATTATGAATTTTAATGTGGACGTTAAATTGAAGTCTGAATTGACAGGGTTTATACACAATAAAATATTCCTCAAGGAATTGTTCAAATGTGAGACACTTGTGAACTAAGGAGTCTGCTCTTTATAATAATTTAATAATATTCAAATACTCTTCACCGCCAATTCTTAACTTTTACGAATTTTGTATGCCAAAATAAATTTATAACAAACTTTCCACAGTAATTTTTTTGCCTTTATTAGTGAAAGAAAAAGTCTTCGATACCATTGTCATTTTTCGTTTAACGTTTCGTTGAATGCTAAATTAATAATTTTGTCATTCATCGATTAAAATATTCACTCTGTCGCATTATTTAAAAAAATCGATTATTCAGAGTGTCATTCTAAAATTGTATTACTGATTAACTTTCTCTTTGCATTTTTTATGTATTTGCACAAAAATTATTATTTACACAAAAATTGTTATTTACAGAAAAATTGTTATTTACACATAAATTATTATTTACACAAAAATTGTTATTTACAGAAAAATTGTTACTTACACAAAAGTTGTTATTTACACAAAAAGTTGCTTTAAATTTTGTTAAGAATTGGAAACAAAAATTGTCAACACATGGCGTTTTAGACTTTCAAAAATATTTCCATATCAAAATACTTTGAGTCTACTGTTTTTAGGAAAGGAATTTCTGGATTGATTTAAAGTCTGTACAATTGAAATGTAAAGGGTTTTGTCAAGGATATGCTAAAGAGTCAACAGTAGAAGTCAATTATCAATTTTCCACATGGAACTTAGGATTATACTATTATCATTGATTTATATATTCTCGTGTATATCGATAAAGAAAGTAACAGAGTCAGCTCAAATATTTCAAATTTTTTTAAAATAAAAAACCAAAAAATCAAAACAAAAACAAAAGTTTACAATATTTGAAAAAAAAGATTAGATTACATAAAAAATAGATACTGTATTGCAAAGTTTTGATACTATTTTAAAAAACTGTTACAATTTGGCCAAAATTGTAGTGTATACAAAAATATAGGATTATTTAAAAAATCGATAATTCTTTAATAAAAAATTAATAGTCGATTAATAGTTCAATTAACACTTTGCAATATTATGATCCAAAATCAATATTTATTTCAAATGAATATTTAAATCAGTATTCTGCAGAAAATATAAAGACTCTGTTTTAAAAAAACGTGTTTTGAAAAGTGTTTTAAAAAGAGTTTTGAAAAGCATTTTAAAAAGTGGTTTGAAAAGCATTTTAAAAACTGTTTTGAAAAGCATTTTAAAGTGTTTTAAAAAATGTTTCGAAAAATGTATTTTCTGTTGAAAAAATCACTTTTCAACAATCATTCTTGTTAACGTCAAAATGTGATTCGAAAATTGACGAGCATTCTCGATTCAATGTAATAAAAGAGCAATGAATCAAGACAAAAACTATTCCACGGATTTAGATTGATCTCGAAAAAAATGACTGAAATATTAATTTTGGACATTTGTTTAGAAAAGAATTGACAAATGATAAATTAACATTTGTTTAATGAAAATAAGAAAACTGGTTTTGAAACTGCAATTTGCTCACTTGATTGATAAGATAAAGGTTTTGAGCTGGCTCTGTGGAATATTTGTAAAAGTTTTATGAGACTATTATGAATATACTTTGCGTAGAAAAAGTTAATCGTCAAAGATCTGAGCGCTTTTTAATTACGAATTTCATCGCAGTTTGTGTGTGCGATCCACCTAGTGCCTTTGTAGTTATTCCCTGTGTGAATGTGTACTTTTTGATTTTGAGATAAATTCTATTAAACGAGCAAGATTGTAAAAATAATTTAAGTGGACGCAATCGACAAAAGATTAATTAACAATTCATGAAATCAAGAGCGAATGTTTTATATATTATGTATGTTAACAATGTGTAAGTTTCAAAATATACGTTTTTCATACTAATTTCTTGTGTATACTTTTATTGTACTTTTTATCCTGTTTTTTCACTTTCACTTTCACTTTCATTTTTTTCGTTTTTTTCATTTTTTCATTCTTTCTATTAATTTTCTTTTCCATTTTCTTTGAATTGTTTCAAAGAAATTTTTTTTCTCTTTACAAGTTTTTTGTACTTTTCTCTTATTTTTTGTATTCATTTTTTTTATTTTTCTACTATTGCGCCTTCGTAGAAAAAGTTGTTTTTCCATATTTTTATTTTCCTACTATTTTTATTCTCTTATTTCATTTTTTACTGGTATTTATTTTTTTAATAGTATATTTCATTTTCTTAATAGTGTTTTATTTTCTTTTATATTCATAGTAGTGTTTTATTTTGTTTTATTTTTTTACTAGTATTTTATTTTTTTAGTAGTAATTTATTTTTTTAGTAGTAATTTATTTTTTTAGTAGTAATTTATTTTTTTAGTATTAATTTATTTTTTTAGTAGTAATTTATTTTTTTAGTAGTAATTTATTGTTTTAGTAGTAATTTATTTTATACTAGTACTTTTACTAGATTTTTTAATTCTCTAGTACTTTCTCCCACTACTTTTTTGCCTTTTTCATACTTTTTTGTGTATTTTTAAAAATAATTGTTTGTCTTTTTAGATGAAAAGGGCGTCTATGTGTATTTTTGTAGAATTCAACCAACTGGAACATATAAAGTTCAAAATTGAATAACGAACCTCGTTTCTAAAGGACTTTATAAACATATCGACTAACTAACTTAACCCTTGGTATTTAAATGCCTTAACGGGTTTAACTTCACCTGCGGAGATTAAAATAGTTTTCCATCAAATCCACAATTATAGGAAAAAAAATGTAATCTAGAATATTGAATATAAGAGTGAACAAATCTATTATTATTACCATTTTTTAAATGCCAGAGCACATCATCAATAACGTTATCGTATTAAAGTAATTTTTTTAAAGTCATGAACTTGTGGTTCTTAAAGATTTAAAATAAATACGTTGAATAATAATAATTATTTTAAATGATAAAACCACTAAAATGATAATCAAAACGATTGAAATGATAAAAAATAACATTTAATAAAAAAGAAATGAATTTAATAAAAAATAAATGCAATCAATGAACAATAAATGCATTTAACAAAAAAAGGCGTCAAATAACATTTATACAAGTTGAGGAATAAATAAAAATAATAATTGCACTATCGCAAATATCGAACAAAAAGTATTACATTTAAGCGCAAATTCTCACCATTGAATAAGTAAAAAAAAAATAAATCAGCTTCCTAGATTAGAATACATAAAAAAGTGCAAAGTTATGCTAAGTTAGTTTCGATTTCTCGAAAGAATCTGTTTAAATGAAATAAAATGACGTAAAATTTATTTATTGGTAATTTAAATGTCGAGGACGAATTCTGTAATCCTTGACCTCACCTGTCTTTGATCCAGCTGGAAGCTGAGTGTAACGGAGCTCATCTGAAAAGGATGTTGATCTAACAAACCCTGTAGTCTCTAAAACAAATGCTTATCATCATTATCATCATCATCGAAGGACACTATCTACTTGTCTATTATTTAATTTCATTGATTTGAGGACTAGGCCAAAGAATTATTCACTTCAATGGACACAGACACAGCTTTTCTCGACATCGCTTCACTTCACTTAAATAAAGTACACGCAATGATTATTTGCAAAACCTTCGATTATTCTATTATCATTTCATTTACTTTCATTAACTATCTTCGTTACAAAACACAGATTTATTCAAATAACTGAAGGTTTCGATTCTCTTTAATTTCCAAGTGCAGGAAAATCAGCTTTTCAGTTGAATCTAGGAAAATTAGTTTTTCATTTAAAAAAGAAGAAGGAAAAAAGGAGAAACTGATGATCATTCAAATCTGGGAGAATTGTTTTTTCATCTAAATCTAAAAGAATTAAATTATTATTTAAATTTAGGAGAACGTGTTCTTGATTTAGGTCTAAAAAATTATTTCTTCATTACTGTTTGATGTGGAAATAAAAGACAGGGCGAAACAAACATTTTTAAACAATATTTGAAATAAAATAGAACAGATTCTTAAGGTCAAAAAAATTATAGAAATAGGAAGATATTGTTATTAAAAAAATTGCAACTTTAGCTGAATTTATTGTGATTTGAAATGGAAATGTTACAAGTTTATGTAACTTTTGATGAAAAAATAGTTAGTAAAAATCAGTAAATAACTTTTGATGAAAAAGTAGTTAGTAAAAATCAGTAAATAACTTTTGATGAAAAAGTAGTTAGTAAAAATAAGAAAAATTGATAATAAATAAGAAGAAAAGAAAGAGGAGATTAATCGGATGATTTAAAAAAGAAAGAAATAGAAAAAAGAATTAAAGAAAAAAATTCCTCCTTGAGGAAGCGATAATTAAATGATTAAAAGAAGAAGAAATAAGAATCAATAAGAAACAAATAAAGAAGAAAATAAAGAAGAAAATAAATAAAGAATAAACAAATAAAGAATATTAATATTTTAAATAATATGATTCATTAATCAAAAAAATTATAAGAAAAAAAATATGAAAAGAAAGGTAATAAAGGTTAAAGGTAAATAAAGGTGGATACGATTTTGATAAAATTTTGGTTTCAGGATTATGTGTTGAAAATATTCAGTTGAACATGGTAATTGAAGTGGATTTTAAATTATGCTTCAATTCATCTGAAAGGCAAGAAATCACCCTAATAGGATTAATTTTGAAAACGATGACCTTCTGAATTTGACGTCAGAGTATTATGAGACAAACAATCATTGAATACCATTTAACAATTATTACAATAACTTACGTAACATTCATTCGGACTCAGATAACTGTTAAATTCTTTATAAACAAGCAACCATTTTTTTCATCTTTTCTAGATCGCTTCAAAGATTTTCAATGCTCATTTTTGTTTAATGTTTACAAAAAATTAAATTTTTTATTATTCATTATTCTTCATTATTCTTCATTATTCTTCATTATTCTTCATTATTCTTCATTATTCTTCATTATTCTTCATTATTCTTCATTATTTTTCATTATTCTTCATTATTATTCAATCTTATTAAAAAAATTGTTAATTTACTGTATAGTACATGTAATAAGGAAAGTAAATAAATACAATTGTGTAAATAAATAAAATAAAAAAAATACATTTCAATAAATAATTGGTATGAATTATTATAATTAAAAGTCCTCACCATCTTCAAGATTTTTTACGCTCTACTTCGATTCAACACTCAAAATTGTAAGAAATTAACCTAATTTGTTGAAAATTCTATTTCCAACTGGATTGAACTCGATTCTTATCGCGTATAGTGAAAAACTCAATTTTTTACAACTTAACTTTGAAGGTATTAAGCTATTGCGAACCAGCCCTCAGAGATGGTTAAGAATTATTATCGTTTCCGGTTGTACAGCTTTTCTGAAAGTAAAAAGCTTGATGAAATTTGTCAGACACCTTGAAAATTTTGATTCCCTTTGGATTAAAGTCGATTATTGTCGAGTATGGTGAAAAACTTAGTTTTTCTGAATTTTAACTTTTAAATTATTAATTAATTAATTCTTATTATTATTATTTTTTATTATTGCTTCCTCAAAGGAAGCATTGTAATCGTGAAGATTTTTTATTATTATTATTATTATTATTATTATTATTATTATTATCATTTATTCTTACCATTCATTCTCATTATCATTAAAATGAAATCTATAAATATTTTAATCATATTTAACTTAAAATTTGTTTTAAACTAACATTTGCGCATATAAGTGCTTCTCTTTTCTTTTTTTGTTTTTCATGTAAAGTACTTTTTCTGTTTTCAATTTTAGGACTTTTTTTGGATCCACGTGTAATGGATAAATCGATGTATTAGATAACATTTAAGGACGATTTCGCGTAAAGCTTTATATTCAGATTAGATAGAACTTAACAGAGTAGAAAATGTGGATTCTATATTTATTACATTTCGTATCTAAACTTGGATCAAGGCAGGATTTATCCAAGTTTATAACTACTTTTATATTAAGAACACCGATTCACATGGCAGACAGCTAGTCACGTTATTGCATTGATTATTAATTTCAGTCATTACCAGCCAATTAATAATTGTGTGCCAGTTTTTTATCTATACATACATTCAAAAACCCTTAATCTATACTTATATTTAAACAACTAACCTTTTTTCTCACCTTCCAAAATCTTCCCATACATTAATTATTTTTTATTTCTCCTTCTAATAAGATTATACATTAGACAATCAAAACTAATATAAAAAAACAAACTTAATTTAAACTAAATTGGAAAAAAAACTAATTTTCGTGTTATATTATGCACTATAACGATAATTTAAGACTTCAAATTTTATTGAATAAAATTCCGCCAAGCTTTTTAGATAACAAAAAGCTCTTTGGCTTTAAACCATTAAAAGTCCTAACCATAACAAAGATCTTTTAAGCACTTTAACTATACTACCATTCAAAAATTGAATTTCAATAAATCTGGATTTCTTATTTTTCCCGACAAATATCGATGTAATAAATTAAAAAATCAATTTTTTTTAGCTCACCGCAAAATTCCGCCAAGCTTTTTAGATGTCAAAAAGCTCTCCGGGTTGAAACCAATAAAAGTCCTAACCATGGCGGAGTTCTTTTAAGCACTTTAACTACCATTCAACACTTGAATTTCAGTAAATCTGGATTTCTCATTTCTCTCGACAAATATCGATGTAATAAATTAAAAAATCAATATTTTTAAGCCTTTCGTAAAATTCCGCCAAGATTTTTAGATGCCAAAAAGCTCTCCGGGTTGAAACCATTAAAAATCCTAACCGTGGTGGAGATCTTTTAAGCACTTTAACTACCATTCAACACTTGAATTTCAATAAATCTGGATTTCTCATTTTTCTCGACAAATATCGATGTAATAAATTAAAAAATCAATATTTTTAAGCTCTCTGCAAAATTCCGCCAAGCTTTTTAGATGCCAAAAAGCTCTTTTGGTTTAAACCATTAAAAGTCCTAACCTTGGCGAAGATCTTTTAGTCCCTTTAACTGCCATTCAAAACGTGAATTTCGATAAATTTGGATTTCTCATTTTTCTCGATAAATATCCATGTAATAAATTCTAAAATCAATATTTTTAAACTCTCTGTGAAATTCCGCCAAGTTTTTTAAATGCCAAAAAGCTCTCCGGGTTGAAACCATTAAAAGTCCTAAGAATAGCAGAGATCTTTTAAGCACTTTAACTACCATTCAAAACTTGAATTTCTAAAAATCTGGATTTCTCATTTTTCTCGATAAATATCGATGTAATAAATTCTAAAATCAATATTTTTAAGCTCTCTGCTAAATTCCGCCAAGCTTTTTAGATGCCAAAAAGCTCTTTGGGTTTAAACCATTAAAAGTCCTAACCATAGCAGAGATCTTTTAAGCACTTTAACTACCCTTCAAATCTTGATTTTCAATCAATCTGGATTTCTCTTTTTTCTCGATAAATATCGATGTAATAAATTTTAAAATCAATATTTTTTAACTCTCCGGGGAATCCCGCCAAGCTTTTTAGATGCCAAAAAGGTTTACGGTTCGTAACCATCAGAAGTACTAATTTAAAAATTGAGTCTTAGGACTTTGTCTCTACTCCCAAAAATCTGTTTTAAGTAAAAAGAAAATTTATTTTTCCATAAAATGTGAATAAACAACTGAAAAATATTTTTACATATTTTTTCCATAGTATTTATATATTATTAATCATTTACTCGGATTTGATATTTTATTTGTTCTCCATTCTGCTTTCGGGAAACGCGGCCTCCATTCTCCACTGAAACCAAAAGTTTCTACTGAATGACGTCACAGTTGGAGGTGAAAAGCGCTTTTCTGAATTAAATACTATAGCGCTGCTTGATGGATTTCTTTATTTTTTATTGAATGAATTATTATGTGACCTTTAAAAAGTATTTACAAGGATAATTTGAGACTGAAAAGAACATTGAGAAATCCGAGAGTATTAAAATACATGGATTTTTGTGGTGAAGATGTAGTGTGTGTATGGCATTGCACCCGGATGACGTCACTGCAGCATCAACCCCATTCAGGATCTCGCTGACCCAGTTTCGCCAATCCAGGCACCCTTACCAACATATTGTACCTGATCTTTCTCTCTCTCTCTTTCTCCCCCTCTCTCTCTTGCTCTCATTTGCCCTCTCTCTCGCACTTGCTCTTTTTCTCTCTCCCTCTTCCTCTCTCTGACCAATCATATTTTAGGTTGCCCGATTCCCGAAGGTTTCAACCATCCCTTCTATGTTGTTCAGCCTCCACCAGCAACTATATAAAGTTTCGACTGTATTTATTATTCAAGGTCGTTATTATTATTTTAAACAAACGTCATACTCGTCCGATTTCACTATCGCTTTATTGCCACACGCTCAAGTACTCTTCACCCTTAATATTAAATATTGCGTATTGTTTTTTAAATAGCTCTCGACTTCAATATTGCATTATTGCCAGTGTGTGTGCATTTTTGGAAAAAAGTGCAATAGTGGTTTTAAAAATTTAGTAATAGTATTAAATTCGAATTAATGAAAATTATAGGTCAAAATGGAATGAATACAAAATAGAAAAATGGAATGATAGAATGATTGAATGATAGAAAATTATATATTGAAGTATAGAAAATTTGAAAGAAAATTTAGTGAACGAATTTTCGTTATGCTACCTACTACTTTTTCTGGTGAAGAAAACTATAATTTTTGTTTGAATTGTTTGCTGGTAAGCGATATTCTATGGTGCTATTGTAGTAATGAATTCGGAGAAGAAACTGTAATATAAAACTTGTTGAAGCAGAAAAAAGTAGTAGGGAAAAAAAGTATAGTAGGAACAAAAACTAGTAGGAGCAAAAACTAGTAGGAGCAAAAACTAGTAGGAGCAAAAACTAGTAGAAACAAAAACTAGTATGAACAAAAACTAGTATGAACAAAAACTAGTAGGAATAAAAAATAGTTGGAGCAAAAAGTAGCAAGAATAACAAGTATAGTAGGTGCAAAAACTAGTAGGAGCAAAAAGTATAGTAGAAACAAATACTAGTAGAAACAAAAACTAGTAGGAACAAAATGTATAGTAGGTGCAAAAACTAGTAGGAGCAAAAACTAGTAGAAACAAAAACTAGCGGGAACAAAAAGTATAGTAGGTGCAAAAACTAGTAAGAGCCAAAACTAGTAGGAGCCAAAACTAGTAGGAGCCAAAACTAGTAGAAACAAAAACTAGTAGAAACAAAAAGTAGTAAGAACAAAAAGTATAGTAGGAGCAAAAAGCAGTAGAAGCCAAAACTAGTAGGAGCAAAAAGTTGTATAAGAAAAAAAGTAGTAGTAGTAGAAAAAAGTAGTACAAGCAAATAAAATAGTACAAGCAAATAAAATAGTGCAAAGAAATGAAATATTAGTGTAAAAAAACTAGTAGAAAGAATTTAGTACAAAATAAATGAAATAGTAGTGGGGAAAGTAGTAGAAAGGAGTAGTACAAGTAATCAATTATATTTCTTTTTATTATTATAATTAATTCTATATTATCATATAATATTTTTTATAGAATTATATTTTTGTATACGTCTTCTTTAAAAAAAAAGTTAAAGGCAAAAGAGGGAGAAAAAGGGGCGGGTGCGAGAGAGATGAAATCGAGGTCGAGAAAAACGTGAAATTTATAGTAGACCAAATGGTGCTGGCAATGTTGACGTCGTGACGTCAGCCTCGTCATTGAGAAGTGTCCTTCCGCCCGTTCTGGTCCAACTCGAACGCCCTTACCCCTTTATTCACTGCGCCAGTCATGTACGCACTGCTACTAACATTCATCGCTACCCTTTCACCAAAACAACAATGAATTTATACACAGTTTATCAAATTCACATTTCCACAATTTTAACAACATTAATAAAAACACAGCAAAACGTAATTTGAAATTTAAGCAAATATTGGCCCAAAAATTTGAAAATGCAAAAAAAATAATAGAAAAAATATAAAATAGATATATATATATATATATATATATATATATATATAATAAAAATAGAAAATGAAAAATTGAAATGAAAATAAAAAAAAAGAAAAATGAAATAAAAAAATAGAAAAATGAAATAAAAAGTATTTACAAAAATGAGAAAATATATGAAAATATGAAAAAAAGGTAATGAAAAATATAGAAAGCAGAATGCAGTAAAAAATACGACCTTAAGCCCGGATAAGAATGAATTTCAGCCTTGAGGAGAATATAATGAGAGAGGCGGTAAATTTGCGAAAATATCGAAAGTTTCGAAGGGGAGTGAAATATTTAAAAATTTGAAAGAATGCGGAATTTTGATTAGTTTTTAAAAGGCGGCGGATCGAAGACAGAATGTGAGAGTTAAAGGGGTGACTATAATGAAAAGCGGAGTGGAGGAATGAGGGCAGTCTAAGTTGGGGTAGTGCCAACTTGGCGAGGGCAATGCACTGTAACTAGAGCAGCGGCCCAGGATCTAAGCGCCCTCCGCTTCCTCGTCTGACCCCAGCATAGAATTAAAGTACTTGCTCGATAGCTGCAAAATGACTGCGTGTTTAACGTCATACCCGTCGAAACGCTGACCTCAGCCGCTTCAAATAAGAGCTTTTTTTTGCCAGCAACGCCAAATCGCAACATTCTCTGCTGTATATTCTTTTAATCATTAGGAAACGATTTTATGTAATTTTACATCATTAATGTTAATATTACACGGAGAAAAATCACAAGAAAAGTTTACCTAAAATAGTTAAGTAAAATCTACCTAACCTCACTTAAGTAATTTTTACCTAAGTTCTCAAGTAA
>WNHD01003160.1:0-18917 GCA_011057455.1 Ganaspis sp. Gsp50
CCTTATTCTCAATGCTGTATTGCTTCAATGCTGCTCTGCTGTAGAATTTCTGCTATGACCACTCGGGACCAGAAGACAGAAAGGAATGAGTAAAACCTCTAGGAAACTGGCAATTTATATCCTCTTACCCCCACTTTTCCCTCTAACGCATGCGTGAAATTGTGAAAGTCGATAATCGAAAGTCGATAATTGAATGTCAATTATCGAAAGTCGAATGTCGATAATCGATAATTGAAAGTCAACAATCGATTATTTGATAATCGAAAGTTAACAGTCGATACCTACTTCTTCTGCTAATCTGTCGCCGACAGACTAGCATGAAGAAGTGAGCTTGAACGCGACCGCAAGGCACTGAGGTACACTACTCGACCATCGCGTTATCCCCACTCGAGTGGCTCGATGCGCGCAACCACTGTGTAGATGCTTATACAACTGCTGGTAAGGCCAGTCTCTCAGTTCTACTGCAGAACTGACGTGTGCTGGTCGAGAGCAAGGTAAGTAAGGTAAGGTAAGCTAAGATAAGGTAAGGTAAGGTAAGGTAAGGTAAGGTAAGTAAGGTAAGGTAGGTAGATGTTTAGGGTAAGGTCGGTATAGTAGAACAAGGGTGCCATGTTGAGGCAGCCATCTTGAGGGCGGGAGATTTAAATTGAGCTGTGGGTAAGGTAGGGGCGCCATCTTTTAAAATTGCGCGGTAAATTCAAAAATTAAATATAAGGTAGCCATATTTAGGGAAAGAAATTTAAATTGAGGTGTTAGTAAGGTAAGGGCACCATCTACAGGCAGCCATCTTAAAAAAAGTAAGGTTAGGTTGGTAAGGTAGAACCTGGGGTAATTGGCAAGTGCGCCGTCTACAGGTAGCCATCTTAAGTAAGTAAAGTTAGGTCGGTAAGGTAGAACCTAGGGTAATTGGCAAGTGCGCCATCTACAGGCAGCCATCTTAAGTCAGTAAGGTTAGGTCGGTAAGGTAGAGCTTAGGGTAATTGGTAAGAGCGCCATCTACAGGCAGACATCTTACGTCAGTAAGTAAGGTTAGGTCGCCATCTTTGAAAATTGCGCGGTAAATTCAAAAATTAAATATCTTGAAGGTGGGAATAGCAGCGCCATCTGTAGGGTATGAGTTAAAATAACATAACACAATCGACCGAGATGTCGGTAAGGTAGAACCCTGACATACTGACTGATGTCAAAATACCTAAAAGGAATCTGCATTACCTACTGATGGTAAGGTGGGAATCTCTCTAGTTGGGACTAGAACCCTGTCAGTAAGGTACAACAACCCATAACTGCTGGTAAAACCATGTCGATAAGGTAGAACATTACAAAATAAATAAACTTATCTGCGTCGGTAAAATATCCCCACTCTGACACCATTTTGAGAGCCTAAAGTACAAAAAATACCCCCACTCTACCGCCATTCTGCAGCGGCAAATTCAAAAATACCCCCACTCCTGAAGCGCCACCTAGCGGAAAACATTGGAACCCACTTGGCTGATAGGTCGGTAAGGTAGAACACCCAATTCCCGCTGAAATTAGTGGCGCCATCTAGCGGTTGCGCCCGGAACCTGGTTGCTCGGTCGATAAGGCAGAACATCCCATCTCTGCTGGTAAAACAGAGGTTGGTAAGGTAGAACACCTCACTTCTGCCGGTAAAACAGAGGTCAGTAAGGTAGAATACCCCACCCCTGCTGGTAAAACAGAGGTCGGTAAGGTAGAATACCCCACCCCTGCTGGTAAAACACAGGTCGGTAAGGTAGAACAACCCTCCCTGCCGGTAAAACAGAGGTCGGTAAGGTAGAATACCCCACCCCTGCCGGTAAAACAGAACTTAGCCGAGAACAGAACCCTTCTTTACCGACTGATGGTACTTAGCCGAGATCAGAACCATGAGCCAGAACCGGCATAGCATAACTACTAGCTTAAAATATATAAAAAAATAATTATTTATATACTGTCACTTTTTCACTCCTTTTTAATTTTTCTCATAAGTAAATAATTAAATAAATAATAAAATAATAAAATAAGTAATAAATTAATACTAATATAAATATTAGTAATAATATTAATAATAATAAATTAAAGCTACATGTCTTGATACATTTTTGTAAAAATTAACAAATAATAACGATTTCTTTGTTTACGAATTTATTAATTTAACATCAAGTTTGAATTGTTATTTTGAAATCATATGTATAAATTCGCTAAATGTAGAAAAACTAGAAACCTATGGGTAAAATCTAAGAAATTGTTAATTAACAACAATGAATTGTTTAAACAATTAAAGAAAATATTCAACAAAACAGTAATACGTTTAGTTTTGTTTATAAGAAAATTTTGAAATACAAAATGCAAGAAAACATACAATAATCGATATTTACTTAATTTTTCAATTTTTTTCATTTTTGGCGTTTTTAAGGACTTTAGAAAAAATAGCCTAATAAATATGTTCCAACTCAAGTTAAAAATTTCATTTTATGGACACTTTTGTAGGGAAATATGGGTTCATAAAAAAAAATAATTTATGCCTTTACAGAAATGTGTTTTTTTGTTATGTACGGAAAAAAATTCTTACAATTAGTAGATTTGACTACTTTTTAACTACTCAGCTTAGTCCAATAAAGCGCCAAAGATATTTTTTTTTCTATATTAATTACAGTATATGTAGTAAAACCAACTACTTTCCTTAGTTCAATTAACTACTTTTCTTAATTCCATATGAGACAACAGTACTATTTTAATTGAATGAACTGTGGAAGGTAGTTCAAGTTACTAAGATAATAATTAGTACATTTACGACACTAGTAAAAAGAACTACTTAAAGTAGTAAAGTAAAAATGTTTATTATTATTTATTATTATAATTATTATTTGTATTATTGTAATAGAAGTTTATTCATTCGTCATTTTCCCTACTAATTTTGTTTTATTTTTATACACCTAACAGAGAAAAATCCCTGACCACTGGGGATCGATCACCGGACCCTAACATTCGTCATCCGAAAACTAACCACTAAACTACGCTCGCACGCTACAAAAACTTCTAAAAAACTCAAGGACATTCTGGTTATAGTTTAGCTGACACATGCCGTTAATTCTACTACTTGAAATAGTCGTGTTTACTTCTTTAGTAGTATTCAGTATTTTGCAGTATTTATTTTCTGGAGATTGTTAAGCTAGGAATCCTCTTTAAAAATATGAAGATATCGCTGTAGAACATTGTTAGTATAAAATAAAGATTTTAGTTATTCAAAATTATCAATAAATTTGAATGAAATGAATATCAATTGAATAAAAAATAAGAATTATGGAATTAACGAATTAAGGAGAAGACATTTTAAAGATACAAGAATTACTAATTATTTAATTTCATTTTTATTTCACTTATAAGAGTCAATATCCTAGTGTGAACTTCAAAGTGAGTTTATTTAATGAAAATATTTAATAGAGTGAGCCAGTGGTCATATGACCCATAGCAAATTTTAGAATTGTATATTTATTATGCTTGGAGTAAGACAAGGCTTAGATTTTGTCTATGTCTTATGTGACTACTGACGTTATATTCCACATCCCCTTTATGAAGGCGGACTTTTATATTAATGTGCTTTGTGTTTTCTTATTTTTACAATTACCTACACAAATTTGCTCCAATGGGACGAAAAAAGTTAAATAATATTATTGCCATTAGTATTATTTATAACATTATTTATTAACTGGATTTATATAAGTATACACTGTAAATAGTCTAGATTTCTTCAAAGAACCACTCTAGGTACTAGAAATTTGTTATTCAGTAGGACATTCATGTTAAGTAATCAAAATGTCCAATTACTTAAATGTTTACGATTTTAACTAAACTAAATGTTTATTTAAATAAAAGACATTATGTTACTTTAATAACTAAAAAATTATTTTATAAAAAACAATATGCACCAAACGAAAGAATGCAAATTCAAACTTTGAAACCTACAATATTCTTGTAAATATTGAAATTTAAGATACTGGAGTATAATATTACATTCTCATCAATAATGATAGTTTATTAAAAATTTTTGATTTTTGACTTTTGCTAAATTCCGCATTTCTCGACGTTTTTGAACTGGAAGAGGGAAATTAAAGGTCAGTAACATGTTGGACAGCAATTATTTTTTTTGAAATCCCCTGATACCAAAAGAAAAAGACGCTTTGGAAACGTTTATCGGGGATAGAACCAGAAACTTTTATAGGTGGGTTACCAACTTTGAGGAGACGGCAGAGCTGTGTGGATGGACCGAATTTGAAAAGAGTATCTACGCAAAAAGATTATTAAGAGGATCTGTCAAATTGTTTTTAAATTTTAAGTGCGATGTAAAGTCCCGGAAGAAGATGAAGAAAGCTCTGGCGGAGGAGTTCTTTATTACTTCAAGCAGTAAAGAAGTTCATCGACAGTTAAGCACGGTTAAGAGAAAAAGCGATGAGACGTACCAAGATTACATTTACCGAGTACTCGAAATAGCCAGCCATGCGAAGATAGAATTGGAATAAAAAATCCAATACATTATCGATGGAGTTTCAAATAAAGACGGAAACAAATCAGTTTTATATGGAGCTGAAACGGTTTAAGATCTTCGAAAGAAATTAACTTTTTATGAGGCGCAGGCAAAACAAAGTAAATTAAAGCAAGTTGTACAAGGCAAGTCTGAAAGTGGATCGAAGACTTCAGACGAAACTTCTAAAAAGAAATGCTACAACTATGGAGACAAGAAGGACATCGAAAAAGACTGCCCTTCATAAATCTAAACGTACAATAAGCTTTGCTTGTGGAGAATTTGCCCACATATCAAGCGGGTGCACGAGATGTTCGAAAACTGAAAATTCAAAACCACGAGTAAACGCAACGAAGACAAGGGATAAGAAAACATAAAAATCCGTACATTTCTTGGGATAGGGTGTAGTGACAACGATTGATCCAGGTAGTTATCTTCATTTAGCTCGAATAAGCCTCTACAGAAAACTAGGTGAACAACGGTCGGACCCTGCTTTTGTTCCGTTTGGTGGCTTATGATCAACTAACTAGTGTACTTTGGTAAGATTCATGAGGAACGTGTTGATTGATGGAATTCTGTTTAATTTTCACATGGATTTGGTACCAGACGAATCAATGCACGGTGGTTTAGAAGACATTTTAATTGTAGCAAAAATGTGGCCAAAATCTATTTGCGTAACTTCATAGAGTGTATAAAAACAAAACAAAATCACCCAAAATTACATCTTGATCTGATCATTTACATGTTTTATACCATTTCGAAAATTTTAACGTCCGAAAAATTTAAAACGAGAACGAGTACAGTCTACCCGGGATCTCGGAGTAATTTTCTCCGTCTCATAACCAAAGTATTGCTTTAATATCTAATGCCTCTAGATCGTGGGGTTTTTTGCTTCGTACTGACTGAAAATTTTTTAACATGAACACTTTAATGGTTTTATATAATGCACTTATCAGATCTAAATTGGACTAAGCTGCAATAGTTTGATGGCCTTATGGAAAAAAGTACGCGGATGTTATTAAGGGAATTAAAAAAAAATTCTGAAGCATCTGTCCTCTAGACCTGAGGGGATTTATCATATGCATGGATCTGATTATTTTACTCTCCGACAGCAATTTAAATTTTACGCTCTTGAGGATCGAAAACCTATTGCATTGTGAGTTTTTTTATTCAAACATGTAAACGTTTTTCTTGATTCTCAAGACTTACTAAATAGCATACAGTTTACAGAAAAGGAGCCTTTTTATGTAAATGCGCCGGTTTCGCATTTAGATTTTTTTTCGCTACTTGATGTTGCATGTTATCATGTAAATTGTGTGGTTCGAGATTTTGGTTTAAATCCAGATATCAGAAATAATTCACCTCTTAGATTTGTATCGTTGGTGTCACATTATGTGCTAGCTCGTAGTTTCATTGATACTGATTGAATATTTATCTCTTCATTTTATGTTTATTATTTGGTTTTTTCGACTAATCATATTTTATTGTGTATTTTTTATGTATCAGTACCCCACCTATGATCCCTTAGGTCCGCGGGAAGTTATTTGTATAAATACATAAATAAATAAATAAAAAACCATATGCCAAAATGTTTTCAGACTAATATACATACATACGTATTATATTTAATTTTATTATTTTTAAAATTTATTATTAATAATATTTAATTAATTTATATACAAATTTATAATATATTATTAACAATATTATATACATATAATAATATTTAGTTAATTTAGGGGAACATCGTAATGGTCGGCCCACCGTAATGGTTTTCTCACCCTGTTTCTTAGAAAAGTATACTAGCCCCACCTATAGGTAAACTTCTCTTTGTAACAGCAAACTTTTTGTGGCATTAAATTTTTGTAATAACCAAAACGATGTGTGTTGTGCTCTTCTTGGTATGAAGGAAACACAAAAAGTTATTTCTATGCAGTGAAAATAAGCAACAAAACAGGGGAAAAACATAGAGTTGTTAAAGCAAGTACTGTAAACATATTGTGGGGTTAATTGCTGAAGTAAAAACAAAGTGAAAAATTAAATCCAAAAACCTGTTTGGTTATACTAAATGGAAAGTTAAAATTTATTTAGCTACATATGAAGTAGCTAATTATTTAAGTGCTGAGCAAATTTTACTTATCACTAATTTTCATTGCATATGTGTAGATTAGCCACAAAGAAAGTCGCACGGGAAAGTAGCAAGGAGGTGGTAGGGTAGTTTGAAATTGTAACTTTGCGCAGTCTTAAACCGTTATTATTATGTGTTCCTTTTAATATCAAATCTTTATATTATTGTGTTAACTGTTTTTAACAGGTCCAAAATCTAAGGGGGGGAGGGTAGTGCCTTGTGAACAAACTTTATGAAATTGCGAAAATAGCTAGCGGTTATCACACCAAAGCAAGAATTTTAAAGTACTGGGTGTCAAATTCTATATTTACTTTACCACTATACCCTCCATTTGAAAATTTTAATATCCAGCACTAATTATTATTAATATACGTAATGTATATATACATACATAGAAAAAGTGTAAATGTAAAAATATAAATAACTATTTTAATATGCTATGAAATAGTTTAAATTTTTAGAATGATAAAATTTTCCAAATGATGTAAAACATGTAAATGAGCAGATCAACCTCTAACTTGGGGTGACTTTGTTTTATTTTTATATATTCTATGAAGTTATGCAAAGAGATTTTGGCCACTATTTTGCTTGAATATAGTACTGAAGCAGAAGAAAGATGAAATGTGGAGATTGTGCGTTGATTATAGAATATTCAACAAGTTGGTGATCAGGGATCGATTCCCTCCATCTTTATTAGAGGATGAACTAGACAAACTTCAATGTGCGAAGGTGTATTGTACATTGAATCTGAAAAATGCATTTTTCAACGTACCAATAGAAGAGGAAAGTGTCAAGTATACAGCCTTTGTAGTTCCAAATGGCTAATACGAGCTTTTGGGAGCTTCTTTTGGATTCTACAACTCACCTGTAGTTTTCCAGAGACACATTCGCGTGATCTTTCGAGAGCTGATAGCTAAAAAAGTAGTCTTGATGACATAACTATTCCTGTCAAAAATGAAGAGGAGTGCTTCGAGAAACTGGAGATAGTTTTGGAAGTGGTTCAAAGCTATGATCTGCTCATTAATTGGAGAAAATGTGAATTTCTTACAAGACGTGTTGATTACCTTCGATACATAGTTGAAGATGGAATTATCAGAACCTCTGAAAAAAGACGCAAGCAGTGGAAGGATTTCCAAAGCCTTCGACATTAACAAGAGTTTTAGTTTCCTAAGACGAGAAAAAGGATCCAGCATTTCATCACGAATTATGTCAAGTGACTCTTGGAGGAAAGGTAGCTAGGAAAGACTAAAGGGTTCCTCAGTCTTATCATCAAAGGCTATACACCATTAGATGCGTATCACGTTGACCATCTTCGGCCTATGCCTTCAACGAAGAAGATGTACAATCACTTATTTGTCGTGATTGATTCTTTCTCGAAGTTCACCTGGCTCTATCCCACAAAATCAACGACTGCTGAGGTGGTGATTACCAAATTGAGAACGCAAGTTGTTATCTTAGGAAACCCGTGGAGGATTATAGCGGACAGAGGAACAGCTTTCAAATCCAATATTTTTAAAGAGTATTGTTAACAAGAAGGAATAGAACTTGGCCTGGTGACGACTAGAGTACCTCGCGGTAACGGCCAAGACGAAAGAGTTAACGAAATGATAATCCCGATTATAACCAAAATGGCTATGCCTAAACCTGCAGCGTAGCATAAATAGGTTGGATCTGTGCAGCAGTACGTCAACTCCTCATACAATCGGAGCGTTGGCAAATCATCTTTGGAACTGATGATTGGTAAACCGATGATCTTGAAGGATGACCTTAAGTTGAGAGAAGTCTTTGATGAGGAGCTGTCTAGGGTGTACGACGAGAAACGGCTAACATGAAGGCAGGAAGCCAGTGTTAATATAGAAAAAGTGCAAGAAAATAATGTCAAAACTTATAACAGAAGATGCAAGGCTGCAACTTACTATTACATAGGAGACCTCGTAGCAGTTCAGAGGACCCAGTTTGGAGGAGGACTCAAGTTTTGCTAAAAATTCTTAGGACCTTATAAAATAGTGAGAGTTCTGAGAAACAATCGATTCGTAGTGAAAAAAATAGTTGATCACGAGGGACACATTAAGACAATCACCTCCATCGACCACATGAAACATTGGCAGTAGACCATCAATCTCAATTTCGCGTTGCATTCAACATCGGATTTAGAGGATGACGAGATTGAGACGGAAGAGGATAACGTCGAGTAAATGGTATCGAGACGCTATCATGTTGCAGGATGGCCGATTGTAGGATTCAAATATTTTATTTTGTGTGTTTATTTTTTTTGAATTTCGAACTGTTTATCTTTCCGCGTTTAAGTGCAGCGCCACTCGGGAGTTATAAGAAAATATGGCGTCGGAATAGAATGAGTTCTTATATCGTGTCAGTTTTGTATTTAATTACACTTTTATATATCAGTCGAAATAAATATTAATCAATAAATTAGATAACCAATATTTCTTTAATTTGTGTTTCTACAAGTATATTTTCTTTTTCAATTTTTGTTCTAATTTTTTCGCACTTTGACCTTGTCTTCCTTAGAATATTGCCATATTTACACTTCAAGCTTTAGAAAAATTGCATAATTTAATTTTCATATATTTTAAAATGTCAGTCAAGTTAGCAAAGCAAGATCAGCAGACAGGCACAAAACTAGTCGCATTAATTAAGGCTATTTATAGGCTAACTATTTGCCCTACAGACCAATTAAATGCTCCTAAAATTTTTTTAAAAAACGCATGTTCTGCTAACTAGAGAAAAAGTTAATAGAACATTATGATTAACTTCATACCTAGATTGTATTTTCAAAAGTCCTATGTACCAAAATTATAGCTTAATTAAAGACTCATTAAAGGCTCTCATTTCAGACGTTTGCAAAACTTTAAAAGCTGACTATGGCTACTTAATAGCTCGTGATTAGCAACCCACAAATTTATTTTTCTTAATTATTAAGGCAACCGGTGCTCTTTAACCCAGCAGAAACAGCAGATTAATTATTTAATCAATTAAGAGTAAAAACTTTATTATTGCTTTTGCATAATTAAATAAGGCTACTCAAAGGCTCGAGATCAGAGACCTACAAATTCATTTCCCGTAATTATTAAGGGCAATAGTGTCCCTTTATGACATCAGAATCAGCATATTAAATATTTGAATATTAAAAAATAGAAACTCAATTTTTGTTTTTGCATTATTAATTAAGACTTTTTAAAGGCTCAGTGATTAGTGACCCACACATTTATTGCCCTTAATAATTAAGGGAAAAAGTTAAGAAGTTTTTGATCTCGAGACTTTAAGAGGTCTTAATTAATTATGCAAAAACAAAAAAAAAGTTCCTACTTTCAAATGTTTGAATTTTAACGATCGAGAATTTTGCCCTTAATATTCGATAACCGCACATTAATTGATAAAATAAATTGACAAGTAAATGAACAAAATTAAATAAAAAATCGACAAAGAGAATTGGATGATTAATACAAGATAGAAATAAAATAAATTTAAAAAACAGTTCTTACGTCAAACAATAAAAAAACTTTAGGGCAATAATTTAAAATCTAAATTGAATTAAATTTATTATGAAAATAAATCAAATTAAAAAATGATCGCCACACACATCCGTCCACACTGCGATCGGCATTGAAATAAATTACAAAGAAATAAATAAAATAGGTACACAAAAGAAAATACAATTGAATAAAATTCAGACAGACAAAATGAATACAACAAAATTAATAAATAAAAACATGACAGATATTAAAACTTATCGTTCTTAGCGAATTCATATTGTTGACTACAAATTGAAAATTTCATTTATAAATTTTCTTTCAAATATAGCGAATTCCTTCAAAATATTTAATCTGCTGAGTCTGCTGTGTTAAAAGAGCCATTATTGCTTTTAATAATTAC
Source organism: Ganaspis sp. Gsp50 (assembly GCA_011057455.1). Classification (NCBI taxonomy): domain Eukaryota; kingdom Metazoa; phylum Arthropoda; class Insecta; order Hymenoptera; family Figitidae; genus Ganaspis; species Ganaspis sp. Gsp50. The sequence continues at coordinate 10,542 of WNHD01003160.1, forward strand.
GGGAAATAAATTTGTAGGTTTCTAATCACAAGACTTTAAGTAGCCTTAATTAATAATACAAAAGCAATAATAAAGTTTTTGCTTTTAATTGATTAAATAATTAATCTGATGATTCTGCTGGGTTAAAGGGCACCTATTGCTTTAAATAATTAAGCAAAATAACTTGTGGGTTTCTAATCACAAGACGTTAAGTAGCCTTAATTAATTATACAAAAGCAATAATAAAGTTTTTACTTTTAATTGATTAAATAATTAATCTGCTGATTCTGCTGTGTTAAAGAGCCCCTATTGTCCTTAATAATTCGGGTAAACAAATGAATAGCTTTTGAATCACAAGCCTTTAAGTAGCCTTAATTAATTATGCAAAAAGAAAAATAAAATTTTTACTTTTAAATGTTTAAATAAATTAAATATTTAATCTGCTGTTTCTGCTGGATTAAATGGCCCCTATTGGCCTAAATCATTAAGGGAAATAAATTAGTAGGTCTTCAATCACGAGCCTATAAGTAGCCCTAATTAATTGTGTGAAAACAAAAAATAAAGTTTTTATGTTTTAATGTTGAAATATTTATTGTGCTTATTTGGATGGGTTGAAGGGCCATTATTGCCCTAAATGATTGTCACAAACTTCTTAAATTTTATTTATTTTGTTTTTTTATAAGATATACATTTGTACTGTAATACCGTTAACGTTTTTAATGTATTATTCTAATTAGCTTTTATATATTGAGTTGTAGAGCAATTTTGGCTCTTAATCAGTTTCTAAATTATTGCGAACGTCTGAAATGAGAGCCTTTAAAAAGCCTTTAATTTTGGTACGTAGGACTTTTGGAAATACAATCTAGGTATGAAGTTATTCATAATGTTCTGCTAAATTTTTCTGTAGTTAGCAGAACATGCGTTTTTAAAAAAAATTTGAGGGGCATTTAAATGGTCTATAAGGCACTTAATTAGCCTATAGTTAGCCTTAATGAATGCGACTATTTTTGCGTCTGTCTCCTGATCGTGTTCTGCAAACTTGATTGAAATTGTTTTAACCCATGTTTGGAAACAAACTCTCTACTAATCCCCCTTTCTCAACTCCATTTTATACTTTAAACCTTGAGAATGAGAATTAAATGTTCATCTATTTCTATAAGATACACACTTTTTATTCATATCGTCAAATTAAGTAAAGAGTTTATTGTATTTTGAGGAACATGGAAAAAATAGTTGTCAATTTAACTGAATCTTATAAATTTAATCTTTGCAAAAAAGATCTTAATCTTGTAAATCTACTCTCTCAATATGAATTAGCGACAACTCGCTGATTTCCAGTGAATAGTCGCTGATTGCAAAAGCTGTAAGTGTGAAGCTGGAAATCAGCGACCATCTACTGTTTCAATCAGCGGAATACTAATGGTCACTGAAGAATCACCGGTTTTATTTTCGTAACTAAAGTATAGTACCTCTTTTCTAGAACAATTTATTTATTTCAACTGAAGAAATAAATTACTTTTATTTAATAAAGTAACATAATTAAATTTATATATGTGGCAAAATTCCTCAAGTGATCCAAGTTGAAAAATGAACTATTTTTAATCGAGTTGAAATTTACACAGAGTTTAGTACTACGGGTAAGTACTGCACCCACCAAGTATTATTAAGTTTAATAAAAAGCTGTAAATGGGGAAGGGAGTTGAAAACCCGTGCAAAGTATGTACATTTTACTTTATAATAATTCATAGTTATTATATTGATGGATTTACAAAATTTGGACTTACATGTTTTTTGAAGTTTTTTCCTGCTGTTTTCAATGGTATAAACAAACTTTTAAAAAATTGAAAATTTTTAAATTTTTAAACAAATTAAAAACATTTATAACTTTTTCTTGCAAATGGACATTTTTTATTTTCTTTTTTTCCTCTTTAAATAAACCTTAGCATATGTGCTTCAAAGTAAGAAGTAAACAAAATATCGTTTTTTTCGAGATAAATAATTATAAACAATTAAAAATTAATAAAAATTGAATTAATTCGTAAACAAATAGTAAAATAGAAATTCTAAAAATATCATTGACAACCTTATAAAAATCAGCATCCAACGAACCCTATATGAAGGATTTCAGATAGGGTCTTATTGAATAAATAAATAATAATTAATATTAGCTAATTAACAAATGAATATAATTCGTAATAATAAAGACAGAAGATTAGATCTTTTTAATTAGCAAGTTCATAAGACTCTGCTTTAAACAAAACCTAGAAAAAGCATTTTTTAAAACAAAAACATATCCAAAACCACTCACAGTAAATTTCTGTCAGGTTGATTCCCTTAAAGCATGCAGAAAGGTTTTAAACATTTTTAATAGGATTCCAATTACCAAAAATATTTTGTTTTGTTTCCGTTTAAAGCAGAAGCATATAAACTTGCTAATTAAAAAGGATCTAATATTCTATCTTCATTATTATGGATTATATCCATTTGTTAATTAGCTAATATTAATTATTTATTTATTCAATAAAGCCAAATCAAAAATCCTTCATATAGGGTTCGTTGAATGTGGATTTTTATAAGCTTGGCAATGATATTTTCAGAATTTCTGTTTTACTATTTGTTTACGAAATAATTCAATTCTTATTAATTTTTAATTGTTTACAATTATTTATCTCGAAAACAAAAAAAACGATATTTTGTTTACTTCGTACTTTGAAAGCACATATCCTAAGCTTTATTTTAAGAGGAAAAGTAGAAAATAAAAAGGGTCCATTCGCAAGAAAAAGTTATAAATATTTTTAATCTGTTTAAAAATTTAATCAATTTGGAATTTTTTGAAAGTTTGTTTATACCGTTGAAAACATCATGAAAAAAACTTTAAAAAACATGTAGGTCCAAAGAACGATGTAGAAAATGAGGCAAAATTGTCCCGAAACGAAAATGTAAAGTCAAAGTGTTTCCCTACAGTCTTGACCCCACTGAATCTGAAAATAATCGCTTAAATATTCCAAATCATGGGGAAATTGTTGTAAAACTATCCCAATATTACTCATTTCTAACAACATATGAAAACACCAAATTATGAAAGTACATAAAATTTTTTTATCTTTTTCTTTTTATCCCTTTGATATTAATTAAATTGTGTTTTAGATAATATTGTATTCGTTTACAAAACAATCGTAGTAAATGAAGCGAATTAGTAAATAACAAATATATTATTTTTATGCACAAAAAGCTTTTAAATACTCTTCACAAAAAATCCTTTAAATTTTAAAATGAATGAAGACTATTGTATTCACATACAGCAAGCAATAATCTATTTCCATGTTCGCAATGCTCTTTAAAAACTTTGTATTTTCAAACTGTTTTTAAAACGGAGTGAACAGACTCCATTGCCTGTTCACTGTGGAACCCAAGACCATTTTTCACTTCGTTACAGAAATCCTTTACGTGATAGAAAAAGGCGTGTACTTTTGGAGTAATCGAAATACCTAAATTTAAGCAGTTTCTTTTGAAATTTTCTATTGCTTTCTCATAGTTAGGATCTAGGTGATTACCAAAACATGTTTTTGTCACAGCTCTGAATGCCTCAAAGGTTCTTACATATTTTATGCATTCTTGTTGACTTGTATGTATCAACAAATCTACTTTTTCCAGTAGTTTTTTGCAGGAGTTTCAATTGCACCCAGAATCTCCATTAGTTATTTCTCATTGAGCGTTGCATAATCTCGCCCATTTGGTAGCATCACCTTCGAATTCCACTAACTTTTTATTAAATAAGGTATTTACAACACCCAGCAAGAAGTGTAACTCAGGCGGAGGGATGATTTGAAGAAATGATTTATCTTCATTTGAATTAAAAACTGAAGGATGAACGCAATTGTAAAACTCTTTAGCTTTATCTTTCTTAGATCCTGCTTCGCACAAAAGATTATAATTTTGCATAGTATTACCCATAGTTTTTAAAACTTCATTTTCTTCCAGTTTTCCATTCACTGAATAACACCAAGTACGCGGATATAAACTGCTAGAAATCACAAGACCTTGAAGTTGTCAGGGGAGCTTAATAGACTCTTTGGGCAACGATTCTGTCTAAGCTAAACTATTCGCTGGGGAATGAGGGGACGTATTCCTCAAAAAGGAACGGCCGCTCAGAAACCCAACTTTACGCGTTTCACCGGGTTGACCACTCGGGGCGCGAAAGTCAGAGTAGTCTTAGAGAAAGAAATGACTTTTATGATATTGACAGCGATGTTAAAAGACTATTAGAATTGAAAGAGTAGACGATAAAGGGGTTTCAACTAAGAAGCGGTTTCTTCAATTTTCTCGGTCAAGTCAAATGAGGTGCGAGGCGCGAGTCTCATGACCTCCAATCCAAGATGTTCCCACCGTGTCGGTGGATAAATGGCACTAGAGCAACCAAGTTCACCGTGTCGGTGGAGGGATTTGTGGGGATGGAGTCAGGTTGCGGAACTTTGCGAGACAGGGCCTGTAAAGCTCAGGGACGATTGTGATGGACGGACTTGATTTCCGGACGTTCAGGTCTCTTTGATGTCAGTGGTAGGAAATGTCTTGAATGGAGGCGCTGAGACCCAGGCAAAGTCTCAGTGAGTTTTAGCCTTATCCTCATGTGGGGCTTGATGAGGATTGACAATTTAGTTTCCCATTGCTCGTAGGATAAGGCCGCTGTTGGTGGAGTAGGGAGGATCACGAAGCTAACGGGGGTGAGGTAGTTTAACCTTTGACGGGACGCGAAAGTGGACCTGAAAAGATTGAGGTGGGTAACGTTGAAGACCTGCTTAGCAAGCTGAACGTATAGGGACGCAAGCAAAGTGGGGCTTCTAGGAAAAGGAATAAGAGACTCTTGTATCAGGGGGCCACTGAGGCGGAACCCAGACCGGGTGACTTTGAAACTGTTACGACGTCCGAAGTGGGACAGGTCGTTCAGAAGGGTCTGAATGCAAAGCGCAAGAAAGACCCTGAAGTATCGCCTGAACTACCGAAGACAACGAAGAAAGCTAGGGGACCCCAAAGCGGTAACATATCGTTTGTGCAGGCAGCAAGGAAATCGTTACAGAGGGCTATTGTCGCGGAAGGGTATCCCAAGGTAGAGTTAACTGTAAAGAACCATGATGAATACAGGGAGGCTATCTGGGAGAAGGTAGTGGAGTTAGATGGACCTTCGCCCAGATTTCGAAATTTGGTTCTCGTAAAAGAAGTTTTTAAGGTGGAGTGCTTAGACACTGATACACTGAAATGGCTTAATATCAGTGCAGCAATGACCCGCGTTGAAGGTCGTGGAACTCTGACAACTCCAGAAAACGGTTAAGGTTGTGGTCTGGATCAGGGGTAGACCCATGAAAAAGGAAACAATCTTGAAGGGGCTAGGGAAACAGTATCCCGGGTATAGTACTTTCATCAGGAAAGGCTGCCTCTTATCTTGTACTGAGATGCTAATGCGCACCATACGGTATGGGCCAGCAGTGCTACTAATGGGAGAAGGGAAAAACTCCTAGACTTTCTGCTAGAAATGGATTTAGACATACTGAATCAAGGTAATAAACCAACATTTTTCAGCGTAAATAGGAGGGAAGTGTTGTATTTAACAATCTGCTCTAAGTCGGTTTGGGGGACTGTGTCAGACTGGAGAGTTTCTAACGAAATTTCAATGTCTGATCACAGAACCATTACATTCAAGATAAAGTCAGTAAAGTGGGATAGGCATCCGTGGAGAACCGATTGGGCCTCATTCCGTGAAGACCTCCGGGTCTCGTTAGGTGACTTCATAACGAGGTACGGAAATGAGGAAGAATTAGAACTAACAGTAGATCATATGGAGAGGGCCTTTATCTCCTCGTATGAAAGAAACTGTCCTGCTAAAAGATCCGGCTTGAGTGGGAGCGCCAAGTGGTGGAACTCCCGACTGGAGGGATTGAGGCAAACAGTAAAAAGGCTCTTTACTAGAGCAAAAAAAAGTAGGAACCAAGAAACTTGGGATTTTTATCGCAAGATGAGGGGGAACTATAAGAAGAAACTAGAGTTGGCAAAGGTCACTAGCTGGAGAAGTTTCTGCGAGGGTATAACCAAAGTGATCAAAGCATCGAGGCTTAACAAAATTCTAGCAAAGTATCCAACAGCCAAACTCAGAACGATTAAACTTCCTAACGGGCATTTTGCGCAAATAAAGGAGGAGTGTCTGGAGCATTTGATAGAAGTTGATTTTCCAGGCTTCACGAAGGCAGAAGGTAATGAGTTGAGCAAAGAAATGGTGATCTTGAAGCACGGTAGAGAACACTGGAATCTGGAATCGAAAATAATTACTTCGGAAGGGCTTTATTGGGCTATAAGCTCATTTAAACCATATAAATCACCAGGGGGGTATGGTGTATACCCGGTCCTATTACAGAGAGGCTTGGGATGCATACGAACTCCACTGTTAAAGATTATGAGAATGTCTGGTAGATAGGCACGTGAGTCAGCATGCATTCGGCCTGGATTCTCAGTCGAAACTGCGCTACAGACGGCTGTGGGCAAAATCGAGAGAGAATTAGATGTGGGAGGGTACGCGGTAGGTGCCTTTGTGAATATTAAGGGGGCTTTCTTAAGCACACCCTGTAAAACTATCTGCGAAGAAACACAGAAACAGAGGCTTAAAAGCAGAGTATGGCGCAAGGTAAAGGGCTTCGTTTTAAATGGATGCCCACAGGGAGGGGTCTTGTCACCTTTACTCTGGTGCATGGTTGAAGATGGGCTACTTAGGAAGCTTAATAAGCTGGGATATTTTACGCAGAGCGATGCGGATGATTTCTTAGTAATACCAAGAGGATTTGTAATAGAAGTACTCTTAGAACTAATGCAGTCCGCGCTATGCATTATAAAAATATGGTGCGATAATATGGGGTTGTCTGTAAATCCCGAGAAGACGAATTTAGTCATCTTCACGAGGAGATACAAGGTGCCTAAATTAAAAGGACCTGTATTTTATGGTAAAGAGATAGCAATATCTAGTTCTGCACAATATTCAGGAGTAATCCTGGATGGAAAGCTGAGTTGGAGAGAGCAACTCGAATACCAGTACAATAAATTTTGTATTGCGTACTGGATCTGCAGAAGGGCAATAGCATCATCATGGGGTCTAGGGCCGAATATGATACATTAGATATACGAGATGATTCTAAAACCAAGTTCTCTGCATGCAGCAATTGTCTGGTGGCCCAGGACCAAACTCATTACGGTGAAAAGGAGATTGGAACACCTACAGGCAATAGTTTTTAAAGGAATAAAGGGGGCAATGAGGTCCTCGCCAACTGCGGCACTGGGATTAATACTCGCGGAAGAACCTCTGTATATATCTGCTATGGCCAAAGCTGCTCTTACCATAAGCAGGCTTAAGACACAAGGCAGATGGGAACAAGGTGGGGAACACACCAGGTTCCAGGATTTTATTCTGACTATCCCAGAAATGAACATGGGTCAGGACAGAATTACGAAGAAGGTTAAATTTAAACCTTTATAACAAGTAAAAATCCCAAATAGAGACGATTGGAAGAAAAGCCTTCCTCTGACTACGGCTTTGATCCATCTGGTATACAGATGCATCTAAAATGAAGTGCGGCACAAGGGCAGGTATATATAGAAGCACCAACTGCACTAGGGCTTCAATATCACTGGCACATAATTCGACGCACAGTGGGGCAAAAAAGTACCTGTGGACAAATTAAATTTGAGACCGTAATTTTTATTGTATTTCAAAGTATTTTTTTTTAAATTAAAGATAATAAAATTCTGCATAAAACGTTCATATTATTTTTTGAAAAAAATATTCTTCAATTGTTAATTAAGCCGTAAACATAAAAAAAAATTTGTTTTGCTTTAAAATGACTATTATTTTTTAACTGGGGCATATATTTGACTAAAACGGCCAAAAATGATTAAAGCAATTATCCCACAATACTTCCATACAAGAACCATGTTGTTTAAATTTTTTTGTATTTGTTATAAACAAACAAGTGGACAAAAGCTTCCTTATTAATATTATGCACATTTAGTCACTTAAGTGGACCTAATTTGCTGTATTTATTATTCATGAGCGAATTCCAATGCAGCACATTGTGATAAACATTTAATTTGTTATGTTATAAACAATTTTCAAAAACAATTTATGTCACATTGTTATTTTGAGTGAAATCAACGGAATTTTTTCATCAATAAACGTTATCATTACTTTAAATTAACAGATAATGCTTCTATTTTTTAGTTTTTTGAATTATTATTGTTTAAACAAAGTTTAATTAACAAATACTGTGACGTTGTTTTTGAACTAAACACGTCACAAAAGTAGTTCCCTCACGGTGGCACCGAAAAACTACTTTAAAATCACGTATTTCGCGTAATTAATTA